>JABUQX010028987.1:0-20000 GCA_015478945.1 Trachelipus rathkii
GACTGCTGTTTAGTGTTCAACATCTCACCGACATGCTAAATATATAACATTATTACTGTACTTTTGTGAATTGCACGACCGACCTTTTTAGTATTTAAATAAATATGATTAATTAATTCCAAATAATTACAATCAAAGTTGTTTAGTACTTCTTTCCTATTATAAAGATAACTAAAAAAAAGGGTTTCTTAAACGACTTATAATTGCTGGTTCGGTTTAGTCTCAAGTAAGTCGAAGGGCGTCCTAATAGAGCCCCCTATAAGTTAAAAGAGGCGGACTTCCACAAGCAAAAACGGTTTATAAGAGTAGCTGATCTTTAGGATTTTCAACATAAAAAGAAGCATGCTAAATCAACTACTACCTGTGCAGTGGAGGAACGAGATGAGATAGCTACAAGCACCTCTACTATATCACTCATATATATATATATATAGTCTTATACTATATATATATATATATATATATAGGTAATTATTAATAGTATATATATATATATATATAATATTATATATATAATATATACCTATATACTCTTATATATATATATAATATATATATATAACTTTACATATGCTTAGGGTGAAAGGGATAGTGCATGGTTAATAATAATAATAATAATAATAATAATAATAATAATAATAATAATAATAATAATAATATAATAATAATAATAATAATAATAATAATAATAATAATAATAAATAATAATAATAATAATTAATAATAATTATAAGATAAGTTCAGTTTAATAATAATAATAATAATAATAATAAATAATAATGAATAATAATAATAATAATCAATATAATAATAATTAATAATTAATTAAAATAATAATTAAATATAATTGAATGGAAGTTAATAAAAATATGAGCCCACTCAATAAGAATAAAAGAAACACCATTTGCTGACTCCTTTCCAAAAAGTTCCCAATAGAATAAAACCTTCTGTTAGTTGTGAAATTTTGACCAAACAGATTTTTTTTTTTTTTTTTTTTTTTTTTTTTTTTCTTTTTTTTTTTTTTTTTTTTTTTTTTTTTTTGCTTTTAACAATAAGGAAATTTATATCTTGTCTGCAAAGTGTCTATTAAAAATAAGATGATATATTTATTTATTTATTTATTTATTTTTTAATTTAATTCCAAAAATTATTATGGTCTATTGTTAGTAATATATACTATATATATATTAGTAATATATATATTCTAATATCATATATCATATAAATATATATATATATATATAGATATATTATATAATTATATATAGTCATATATATTATCCTATAATTAATATATCATATATATATATATACTATATATTATATATATATATACCTATATATATATAATATAAGGGCGGCTGTCGTCGCTTACAATTTATAGGTGGTTGCATTTGACATTTCACACACACAATTATAGATATATATATATAGGTTTATATGTGTATGCCAAGTTTTGCACATAAATATTATTATAGATAATATAATATTTATATATATACTATTATAGATATATATATAACTAATATATATATATATATATATATATTAAATATATATGGATCCTATCTGCTCGATTATCGCCCACCACCTCCATATATCTAATATAATATACATCGATTTCGTATTGAATCGCAACACATTTTCATAAAATTGTGAACGTGAAAATGCCGGTTAAAGTCAAATTTGAAATTTTTTCGATATTAATCAGCTTCACACCGCTCTAAAAATATTTTTAAAAAGAAAAAAACAAGTTCAAGATCTCTTGTGTAAAACTAATAAACTCAAAGAAGCTACCTTTGCTTATGTACCAGTTAAATCGATTTTGTAAACTAAATTGAAACTCTAAGATAACCTTTATTTAACTTAATGTCTATATATAATGTAATTTATTTGGTGTTATATATTTTAGATTATTTCGAGCTCTGCCATTGTAAAAAAAATAACAAATATAAATGAAAATTTAAAATCACGTATGGCCCCAAGAGAGCTTTGAATACTTTATTAAGAGTTAAAGATAGATTTTAAAAAAAAAAAATTCGGCTCTGCTGAGCTTAATACTAGGGCGGATAATCGATATGAGCCATATATATATATATATATATATATATATACTATATATATATAATATATATAAAATAAATCTAAATAAAACATATCTATATACAAAAAAATATATTATATATATACTATACTATATATATATATATTATAATATTAGTAATAATAAATATATATGTATCTATATATTATAATTTAGACAGGATAGTAATACAGAGGAGGAAAGAAAGATTTCATTTAGAGAGAGGAGAGAAGAGAGAAGAAAAAGAGAGAAGAAAAGAGAGAAGAGAGAGAGAAGAGAAGGAGAGAGAGAGAGAGAGAGAGAGAGAGAGAGAGAGAGAGAGAGAATTAATGATACATTCTGATAAAAGCACGTGAAATAATAAAAACGATAAAACAAGATACATACTCGTTCGTTCGATGTGAGACGTTAAATTTTGGAACATGAGAGTCAATTTTTCCGAATTATTTCGTATTCACAAATTTGTAATTTCAGTATTGAAAACAAAGCGGTTGTTCTTTATATGCAAACGCAAGTTGTAGGTATAAAGCGTCCACGCGGTCATATTTTCACACACATTTTTCTCCTCAAAAATGTATAGGGCATGTGTTTTAAAGTGTCTGCAACAATCATGTTGGTTTGACATTTGGACTACACTAAAATTTGATTGACGTTTTTTTTTATTAAATAATTAAGATTCATAATAAAATTTAATAAGATGCAATTTAATTTCTTTAATATTTAATCCTACTAAAAAAATTAAAGAATAAAAAATAATAAATAGTTGCACATTAACTGCAAGTTGTATAAAATGGTGGTTGCGCAAACCTGAAACCAGGCCACGAGCCGCCCCTGAAGATAGTTATATATATATATATATATATTATTATATATAAATATATATATATATATATTATATATATATATATATATATCTAATACTATATATATATTAGACTATATAGTATATATACCTATAATATATATATTATATATATATATTATACTATTAATTACTTTAGAATAATTTTTATCGAATTATTTGTTTATTTAAAGTTATTTTGTATGCCAAGTTTGGCACTTCTATATTCAAGTATAAAAATTAGTTGCATTTAATAACAAGTAGGAATGACAAAGATGGTCTCTTAGATTTATTTTATCTTGCAGTCCTTAACGTTTCTAAGAAGAAGGTATGTTAGAAGCACTCCATTACTAGTCTTTTGAAGAGTTTAGAATGCTTGATATTCACTTTTATATAGTATATATATATTATATACATACTATTATATATATTATTATATCATATATATACTATATACTATATATATATATTATACTATAATATTTTATATATATATAATATATATTAATATACTATTTATATACATATATATATATTATATATATATAATAATATATATATATAGTATATATATATAATAATATATACTACTATATATATATATAGTAATCATATAATATATATATATATAAATATATATATATATCTATATATATAATTATATAAAGTATACATTATATATATATATATATATATATGTATAAAATCATTATCATATATATATAATATTATATATACATATATACTAATATAATATATATATATATAAATATATAATAATATTCATAATATATATAATAACTTATATATATTATATATATTATAAAGTATATATATATATATATATAGTACTAAAGTAATATATATATATATAATATATAACTATATATATATATATATTATATATACTAAATATATATATACTATATATACCATAATTATATATTATTATAAATATATCATATACAAGCTTTAGTAAATACTATATATATATAGTTGTATATAGATATATATATTATATATATATTAAGTAGTATATATAATTATATATTACAGTTGTCACCACCACTCACGCGCGTTAGAGCCCTATTCAGTAAGGCGGGCCCGGAGGTGGTTGTGCAAGCCAAAACTTTCATCCCCTACCTCCACTAGAGCGCAAATACGCAGGTTCATGAGCACAGACGTAGGCTTTAAAGTGAGGGAGATTAAAATTCAGCAGGAAACACAGAAGATGGAAGAGAGTACCACAGAACAGAGAAGAAATAACTTTTTTTTTCTATCTGAGCAACGGCATGGCCAGGAAAGAAGGAAGAGCACTGCAGCTAACGTAGCCTGGATAGAATTATACCCAAGTATCCACACAAAACTCTGCGCAGACACAGCACCCCCTTGTGCTTACGAGAGGCCCTGCGTCGTAAAGTGGTGCGTACCGCCGAGTTGGTAAAGGCTCCCTACGAACACTTGCCGCTGTACGTTGTTAACCGAAGTACCTATTAGAAGTAGAGAATAAAGCACCAACAATCCTGCGCCCAAAGATTACGAGGGTCAAGTGAACTGGAAAGTCAGAGGACAGGGTTTATAAGCCTTTGTCGCCTGTGTGTTTTGACTGCGACCCTGTACCAAGAACGACGGGGGGGGTTGTGTTTAAAACCAGAAGCCCCCCCCCCCCAGAACTTATAGGCGAGCAAACAGTAGTCGCAGATTCCATACAAGAGCGGAGAGACTCTTGTATAGCTGGAATAAACACAAAGAGAAAGAAGAAAAAAAAAGTCTCGCAGTCTAAACAGAACTGCCCGAAGTTTCGCTGTAAGAGGACCGGCCCTATGGTCAACACCACAGCAAAGTCTGTTATATATATCCAAGACATTTTTTGTTTATGTTAAGGCCAAGCGTCTGTTTCTACTATTGATGTCAACACAGTAGAAGAACGAGAGAAGGAAATTGCCAGGTTCCACTGAAAGCTTTGCTTCAAGAGGAGTGAAAGGACTTGTCGTTGACTCTAACTACTCCCTCGCTTTAGGTCCAATCGTGAATTGTTAAGGTGTACACACTCTTGGGCTAACATACCTTAATAGGAGGTAAGGGTTCAACCACTCAGTGGTTTTGAAAAATAAACAAATTAAAGTGCACGATTTAACGTGCCACAATTGTCTATTGTATAACCATTAGCTCACCCGAAGTTAAAATTTACGCCAAGTGTTACCGCTCCTCTGACCCCGAGTGTGGACGGGGAGATTCTGTCTGGGAGGCGTTAGATGTCAAACGGACATGCCTTCACTCTCTATCGGGAAGCAAAGCCTGGTGATTTCAGTGGACCTGGACAGATATTCCTTTTTAGTCCATGCGTTAGGGTTAAAGTGGTAGAGCCACTCTAGGCTATTAACATCTAGAAAGGAGAGTAGAGAACGACTGTCCAAAACCCACTTAGAGGATGCATTGGATTGAATGGAAAAGAGATAGCGAGAAAGATAATGCACGACGAGATTTAGTGCCCCAAATGGTGACTGTCGACGATATACCTATTTTAGAAGCGTGGACCCAGAGAGAGCAACTCTTGGTGTAAAATGGATTACGGACCAAGTGTTAACCTCTTGAGGAAGGAACCGAGTATGACGTGATCGGAGACTTCTGTCTGGAGGTTTAGATATGTTGGCAAACGACATGCCTTCCTCTCTTCTGGGAAGCAAAGCTTTCAGGGATGGGGAAGACCTTGGGCGAGATTTCTTATAGTCCATTCCCTCGTCTGTAAGGGGTAACTGATAAGCACTTCTTGGGCTACGACGCATCCCCTACAAGCAGCTGGTAAGGAGTTCAAACCCACATTAGGGACTTTTGAAAATATGTATAGTACTAAAGCATATAGCACTAATGAAAGTCTAAAGTATGTCATATAGTAATATATAATACTATATATTAGTATGAAGATATATATATAGCTAGTCGAGAGATATAGAGATACGTTATTATATGATAATTATGACTGAAAATAATACCTAATCGCCGAGATAAGGTAACAACTATGAATACGAATATATTATTAAATTATACTACTAATATCACGTAGATATATAAATACGTATATAGTCCTAATTATTATCGAGTAGTATGCAATAAACTGCAAAGACTAGAAAATATGTATGCAAAAATTTAGAGCCCACAAATAATTTCTACGGCGCAAATAATAAAGTTAAAATCTAATTACAATTAATAATATAAACCTTCGGATAAGGACGAGAAGGGTCCAACTATGACCTTTTCCACTGCACGAGATTCTTGAGCGAGAGAAGAAAGAGCCACCCATTTAAAAAAAAAGGGGCATAGCATTTAAAAATTCTTGACAGATTTCTTGAGCGTACATACGTGGAGATTAGACAATCAGAAACGAAACAAACTATGTGTGCGAGCTTTATATGGTCATGACCCTCGTAAAAAGCGTGTGCGTTACATCACGACACAGACGACAGAGAACTCTAGAGAACGGAGACAGAGAGACGGTAGGTGTTTTTTTCTCCGGATGTCTGTAGCCACTTTTTTGACCAGACGAGTTTTCATTCTTCAAAACCTTTTTTACGATCTGCTCCCTATTATCTTCTACATTTTTTTTTCGAAATCCTGACATAGCTTCAAACCTTGACAGTAGAATATAAGCAGGTAGCAATTATTGATCATGCAATTGCACCATACAAATAGTAAGTCAGAGACTCGAAATAACGTGTGGTATTTAGATTTTTGAAGAAGTCTGAGTACAGACGTGGAATGCTCCGATAGCGCGAAACACACACCGCACAATGATACGAGCGACTTGAGATCAAGAGAGATGAAGGCAATACCAGAAGAGGAGAGATCGCATCCGGATCGTAAGAAGAATTCAAACCATACTTTATGTTTGAAGGCGATGATGTGTGTGGATTAAAACTGAAAAAAAGTGCCGAAGAGATCAAAATTTTACTTTCTTTTCTGTTTTCCTTGGCGATCGAAGGATCGCAGATATTTTTGTCAAGGAGGCATGATGTAGTGGCGGGAAATAAACGTTTTTTTTTTTATTATGTTAGAAGAATAATTCCTTGATGATGTTACATTTGACGAGTAAGGTTTGGGTATTTTGCACCCTTCGAGAACCAAGAATTATTGTACAAAGAAAAATTGATTGATTTTTTTTGTGAGGAGAGAATTTAGAAATTTTTGTTTCTTTTTTTTAGAGGTCATACAAAGAAGACAAAAGAGATAGTATGAGGTAAGTATAAAAGGTAGTCCGTATCGTGTCGCCCTACTATAACAAGCATTAAATAAAATTTTAGTGTCTATCAGTATGAGTAGAAAGAAAGATCAGAGAACGTAATAATCGAATCACTGTGTTCACTTAGTGAGACTCTAAAGAACATAAGAAATAATAATAGTAAGAAAACATTTTATTTGGAAAAGTGAAATATTGAATATATTATTTTCTTTTTTAATTTGGGTGTTTCTGGCCGTGGGATTGAAGATGTGACGCAGTGGCAGACGAGAGATATTGGAGAGAGATGATAGGATGATCAGGATAAGTGAGATATTAGGTAGTGTTTGGAGAAGAGACTAGTGTTAAGAGAGAGATAGGACGAGAGGTGAGTAGAAGGTTTGAGTGGGTTGACAGCGGCTGACATGAAACAGACATACCAGAACCTATAGGAGAGAGGAGATGCGAAAGTATCACACATAAGAAGATTGAAGTAGTGAGACGCTACCGTAGACAGATGATCAGAGTAGTACAGTTCAACCAATGAGTAGGAGCATCTCTCTTATGATAGTATGATATGTAGTGTTAAGTAGCAAGAAGATAACAGAAATGAGCTATGGAGAGAGAAAGAAGGATGATAGAGAGTAATTTCTTGAAATGTTTTTTTTACATCAACGCCGACAAATATGGATATATGGGTAAAGAGTTGCGGAGAGAGATTGTTTATTGTTTAATTATTATTGTTTATTTAAGATTGTTCGGTGGTGGTAAAAGTTGGGGGGGAGGAGTTCACAACATGAAAAGCAATTCCATGCATGGCTTGATTTCGATGGAGCGCTGAGTCGTAATAAAAACGGAGGAACATCTTGTGTTTTTAGGATCCATCTATTGGCACGATGGGAAGCATTGTATAGAAGCATGAATCAGGATATTTTCGATTGTGTGAGCGAGATGTGATTGTGATGAGTTGAGCAAGAGAGAGAATAGTTAAACACAATAACGTAACAATAGTAAGAGCAATAAAGATTTTCATTCAGTTGTTCATGCAAGGGAATAAATTAAACATGACAATGCTTTTGCACTCATACAGCACGTCAATTGAGTTCCGTGCAAATCGCCAGATTATAATACATATTTCACAAAAAGCAACGATCGAAGGGAGTGTGTGACTAGAGTCGTTATTGCTTGCCAGAGGAAACTGCTATGTATTTAATGATGAGTATATTAATATCCCAAATGTGAATAATATCTACTTTTTTACACTATTTCGAGCGAAGAAACCAGCTATGAACTCTCACTATTTGGTATATGAAAGAATATCACTGAAATTGGAGTGATGGGATTAATACGAGATAAAGACATGTGAGGAACACTGTGTATCACCCTCTCTTCTTTAATACCACCATTGCTTGGTTTTCCCGAGTATTTCCCTCACAGATGAGCTCTGAGATTACAACCGAGCTGCTTATTTCAACCTATTGTCAACCGGGCATGCGAGTTGAGGATATAGGTGTTTATTTTATATGTACTATATATGGCGTCACTACTGATGCAGCTATATATATTATATTATAATACTTATACTCAGGAGATTAATATATCGGAGCGGGCCCAATATATGTGAGCATAAACTCACTCAGTCTATTCAGACTCGTACAAAACAACAATTAACTGAACACAACAAGTTATGCAATGAGTATAAGTTTACTTAATAAATACCTGTAGTATAAGCTGTATCGATGATCATCCCCGTTTACAATTTTTGATATATACGCATCTCTAGTAGAAGGGCACTATTAATATATTATAATGATAAATTAAAGCATTATATTTTATACTGTTAATGGTTTAGTATATCTTGAATACAATTAAATTGATATAGTTACCAAATATTAAGAGAATAAGTAACTACAGATATAATGTATACTAGTAAGAAGTGAGTATGTACAACATAATAAGAATGATTAGATGATATTTAAGGTTTATACCATATAGGGGTTAAGCTTATATATATAGATATAATAGTACATCAACATTAGTTATACTATAGGCGAAGTAATAAAGTACCTAATACCATATTTATAGTTATCGATTTCCCTTGACCAGCATAGGTTGCATTAATGTTCAAATCTAGTTATCTAATTATAAAAAAATTACTATAGTTATATTAGGTAGTTGATACATAATTAGGTTTTGGTGACTTTTGAAAAAGCCCAAGGTTGTTCTTGACTGACTGGCATATGTATTTTATAGGAACAATTAGCTAGTGAGCTATATATAAATAATCATAGTTATTTGACTCTATTCTACGTGAGAACCTTGAATATATAGTAGTAGTGATAATATAGTCCCTTCTTGACACCCGAATAGTACGGCATGTATATATGACTATTATTAAGTATATATTATATAAGCAACATCTTTCATGTGTTTTCCCCTCATCTAGTAAGTAAAGTGAAGAGAGTTGTTATTACTCTAGCACGATATACCATAAGTTTATGTATATATATGTCCCTGTTCGATCCAATAACTTATTAATCCACCTCCATCCACACTTCCCTGTATTATATTATATACTAATATATATATAGTAGGGCTTCATATATAACAAATCGTGCTTAGGCTTATACTATACTTAAGTTACCCGTAAATTATCTTTATAGATATAGTAGTAATAATATTATATATATTAATATATATATAATTAGTATATATATAATATATATATATAGTTATATTATATATATTATTATAGTATAATATTACTATATATAATGTATATATATAAAATAAATATATATATGATATATATATCATAATATTATATATATATATAAATTACTATATATATATTATATATATTATATATTATATATATACCTATTATATAATATTAATATATTTTATATATAAATTAATTATTTTATACTATATATATACTATATATTATTATTTATTATATTAATATATATTATAATCATATATTATATATATATATATATCATATATATGATATATAGTAATATTATATATATATATATATATATAATTTATATAATCTATATATATTATTATTATATATATAATTATTTATATAATATATAAATATATAATATTAGATATTAATATATACGGGGAGACCGAGATACTTGCCTTCATAGTATTATAATGCATATACTACTACTATATATATTATATAGTTATATGGGTATGAGTAGCGCTATATGATACATATCCAAAAGCATTGTGGACCGGTGCATATATAATAGAGTACATAGTGATATATTATGGTACAACGCAGCGTCATCTGCTATTTCTCATCCATAAGCTCCTACTCACTTCCTTTGAGTGAGTGTATTAATTTCCATTACTTCTGCTATTGCTGAATATGTTTAATTCGTCTATAATGTATATATTCTCTCAAATTACAGTACATACATATCGTAGTATACTTAGTGTGTTGAAGCGGGGTCGACTTTACTTTACTTCGTTAGTTTCTTAGTCTAATAATTTTTTTAATGTATTATTAGTCACTCAGCGAAGTTTTACTAGTGTTATACTTATTCTATCCATATGATCTATTATTCTAATTATACATTTATACTTACATTTATAAAGATACTCATTTACTCACCTATACTGCACAGTCTTAAAAATTGGATTCGATGCTTCTGTATAATAAAATAAATATTTTTATCTATTGTTTATTATAGTATAAAAATGTCACGAGATGACTATGGTACTCGAATTCACGTTACATTTCATTCATTAATCTTAATATTTCAATATATCTGACTTTAATCTCTTTTGCCTTCTATGAGTAATTATGTACCACTCTTGTACTACTTATAATCTATTATTCCTGAATATCTATTCTATGATATCGCATTGTAATCTGATTAGTAGATTAATATAGATATTATTCCGGTGAGTAAGTTGATTAGTAGGAGTTCGTTCATTCAACCTTGTATGATAAATAATTTGAATTTTTTCTTTAAAAATTATCACATTAGCTTTGCAAATCTCTCCTTTCTTAATACGTCTTAGGAAAAAAAAATTTATCTTCATATTATTACTTGACGGTATCTTCTTCGTTACTTACTCACTAGTTGTATCAGATATTAATTAAACATATCTCAGTTGGATAGGCTATATATATATTTAACTGTAACATAAACGAAAAAAAATATGTACTTTGGAATACCGTCACATCACTAAATCAGTGCTGTATATGATATAAGAGGCAATATATAAATAGTAATAGTACGCCTAGTATAACAAGTAAATAATTGAAAACTGATATACATATACGCTTATATATAGAGTATTTACTTGAGATTTTAAGACTGTTATAGCGAGACATCTTTTTTCCTACTATCTACAATATATTAGTATTACTCTCAAGTAACGATATTATACAAGGGTCTCGATCCGCCCTGTATGATATGACATCTACGGGTATACGTCATGTTTCTCATATCTAATGGGGTAGGGTACTTATACTATGATATTTTTCACGCCTATATCGGTGACTTTATATATATATATTATATGGATACTAATAGTTAGTGATTACGAGTCAAATATTAGTGTAGCCCAGAATTAAAGGATATTATATATATACTTATAATAAAAACTGTTTACATATGAAACTTTCACAGCTTCACTTGACCCTCTACTTTGATATTATATATATATATATACGTATATAGTACTACGCTTAAGATTTTGTATAGTGCTCTTTATATATTTTTATGTATATCTCTACTATTTTCTATATATATATGTTAGGGTACTACGCTAAGCGGCCAGTATATACTAGATAGTTTTTCAGTAATGATAGAACTATACATTTACCACTCGCTTTTCACATGTACACTACACTTACCTTTACTACACCCTTAACGACGAGCACATAATGATATGGTATCGTAGCTGTGATTAGTCTGTACGCCACGATATATTATACATACAGTATATATATAGTCTATATCTGTTAATAGACTAGCTTAGGATTAATATTATATTATATATAGGTGATATTTGGTCGAGGCGCTTAATTCGTACTTGTATATTATATATATAGTGTATATTAGTATAAGTATACTAAATATATGTGTGGTTGCTTTCTATTCATATTTCTTTATATACCTGCTACACCACTTTACTGTTCATCGTGGAAACTCTCTTTCTAATTTCTTCATTGATGTCGTTATATTATACCTGCTAGTATATACTGTGTAAATATTTATAATCTTCCTACTTCATTCTATTAAAGCTCTGCGTCATTTTAGATATTTGTTCTCATACTGTATCGTAGTATATTGCGCTAGATAGAGTTAGGAGATTAAATTATTATGGCTTATATATATATTTGTATTACTAACATACTACTACCTATACTGAATAGCTTTATGCCCTAATATATAGAATTAACTTTTAAAAACTAAATTTGATACGTATATTCCATAAATACTAATTTATATATATATATAATATATATTATATATATATATGAGTATATATATATGACTACACTACTTAAACATTCTTCTCGTACAACATTGAATAAATTTATGTGAACCTCCTACCCATCCTCTAAATTTTGCCAAAACCATATACACGGTCACTAATATCTGTTCACCAGATTCTCCGATGAATTGTTCCTTAAAATACCATATACCTCCATCAGCTATAGTCTTCATTTTCTTACCTATAATGGTCACATAACATCTTGCTTATATATATATATATATATTCTAATAATTATACTTATATATAATATATAATATATATATTTATTATATTATATATCTCAAATATATACTATATTATTAATTATATATTTATATATATAGTACTATATAGTATATATAATATAAAAAATATATATAATATATATTATATTAAAATGTAATATTTTACATTATAAACTACAGCATGTAATATTAACTAATATATATATAATAATATACTTATAATAATATATATATATATTAATTATTATACTAATTATATTATATTAATATCATATATATATAAATATATATATATATTATCATAATATATATAAATATATATATATATAGAATTATATATATATATAATATATATATCTAAAATATATATACGTATTATATATATTAATATAATATATATTAATATATAATATACATAATATATATATATTATAATATATAATTTAAATAATATAATTATATATACATTATATTATATTATATTATATATATAATATATATATATTAATATTATATAATTATATTAATATTAACTATAATATATATTATATATATGATATATATAGTAGTTATATATAGTAATATAATATATTTATATATAATAATATATTAACTATTATATATATATATATAATTATATTTATATATATAAGATATATATATTATATAAATAACATATATATATACTAATATATATAATATATACCCCATTAATATAATATATATATATAATTATAGTAATAATATATATATATATAATATATATATATATAATATATAATATAAGATTATATATATATTTCATATTATAATATATAGGTATTATATATAATATATATTAACATATATATATAGTATATATAATATATATATATATATAATATTAATTATAATACTTATAAATATATATTATATATTATAGTTATAATAATATAAATATTAATTAATTAATATTATTATAAATATATATTATTCTATATTATATGATATATAATATAATATAATATATGTTATAATATATAATTATATTAATAATGTATTAATATATATATATATATAATATATATATCATATATAATATATATTAAACCTGCAGTAGTATTATATTATAATATATATATATATATATACTATATATATATATTATAATATATATATAATAATATATATACTAATATAATCTATTAATTATTATTAAGATAATATATATAATATTATATATTATAGTAATATATATATATATTATAAATATATACTATAATATATATATATTATATATAGTATAATAATATTTATTATATATATATATATTAATATATAACTAATATTTATAGATATTAATATATATTATATACATTTATAATTATATATATAATATAATAAATATACTTATATATAATAAATATAGTATATATATACTATATAACTATATATTAGATATATATATAGTATATATTATTAATATATATATTATAATATATATATTTATAGTATTATATATAATAAAATTATATTATATATATATATATGATATATATAGTATTAAATATATAATAAATAATAATATATATATATATAATTTAATATATATAGATATGAACCACTATAAGAGGGCAACTATAATAATTATTATAATATATTTATATAGTATATATATATTTAAGATATAATTATTATATATTAATTATATTATATACTATATAATCATTAATTATATAATACTTATCTATGATATGTATATAAATCTATTATCATTTATTATATATATATATTATAATATTTAATATTATAAATATATATATTAGATTAATAATAATATATATATATTATTAATATATATTATATATAAATTATATATATATTATACCTATCTAATATAGTAACTACTATAATATATATATATATACTATATATATGACCACTAACTTTAACATCTCTCAAAAATCCATTGAGAAATATTTTGAGCGTAGAACCGTTACCTCCCACCTCTAAAATTTGCCATGAACCAACCAACCAATGCATAATTCTGAGTTCACCAGATTTCCGACGTGGATTGTCCTTAAACCGTACTCCATTCGCCGTTTATTCATTTTTCTTATACCTCAATGATGTTGGTCCATAACTATGCTAATTCTAAATAGCTTTCAATAACTAAGTTTTTTTCAGAGCCCTCATACAGCTCACAGTATTCAAAACTTGAATATATAAGCTAGTTCTCAGATTTTGTTCACATTTCCATACCATATATATGCTGCTAGTAGATCTTCGCGGTTGTGTCCGGCAAAGTCTTCCTTATTATATGCTTTTATATATATATTAAAGGTTTCTAGATTTAATTAGCCTTATTTCCAGGATCTATGTTTAATTAACTTAATATTTTTTTGTTAATTATAAATCGAATAATTAACAAGTAATATGCAAACAGATATTTGCTGTTCTGTGTTTTATCATTTACTAGTCTCGTACTGTAAATAATGAGAATCTATACCAAATATTAATGAATATTAATGAATAATTTTCATATTTCTCAATCTGAATTTTAACAGATTGTGTGAGATAATGTGTCAAGTATGGTTAGTAGAGTTTCACAAGGAGGACATCAAGTTTAGCCTTGATTTTTTTTACTTAGCCTAGTTAGTAGTGTTAACTATTTGTCAAAGATTTGTCAAAGACTTGACAGTGGCCAGCAAGTAAATAGTTGGTCATTTCAATCACTCTTCTGCATCTTTTTTATAATGTTATATATTATATATTAATATGCACGTTTTCAGTACTACAGTAAACCTATATTTATATATATAATGTATATAGTATATATAATATATATATATATTATACTATATAATATATATATATATATATATATAACCGGTATATATATATATATATATATATATATATAATAGATAGTACAATATACTTCATAGAATGTAAAGACATTTCTATATAGTGAATATATATTATATATATATACTAATATATATATATATATATATATATATATATATATATATATATATATATATTATATAGTATATATAATATAGTGAGTATATTTATATATAGAAAGAGATGATTGTATAATAAATATCCAAATATAAAATAGGTTTTCAGTACACAGTATAACCGACATTTCTATATATTATATTATAATATATATCACTATATATAGTATAATATTATAATAATATATATAGTATATATAATATATGATATATAAATTATATAAATCGTATATTATATATAATATATATATAGCACTATATATAATATATATCTAATAATATAACTTATATATATACTATATATACTATATGATATAATATATATATATATATATTATATATAATGATGAGTATATATAATTATATATATATATAATATAAGTATATTTATATATCATATAATATATATTTAGACGATAGGAAGATGAGCATAATTTTGGCAACATTTATATTATTTTTTGAAATTAAGAAATGATTTTTAGAATTTTAAGGTTAATTTTACGTCTCATTACCCAGTTAATTTCATATATATTCCATACCCAGTAACTTTTGTTTTTTGTTGTTCTCACTATACAACAGATTTTCCGTAGACTCCACCACTTCAATCAAACCTCTATAAATGGAAACAAACTAGATGTGAGAAGCGTGTACTTAAATTTACATATGTGTTTATTTATTGTATTACAGTTTTATATTAGTTCATTTTATTTATATTTTAACTATAACTAACTAACCATAACAACTCCCAGGAAGGGCTTTCTCCCAGTCAGTTTGTCCAGCATCTTCTTCTTCTGGCCCGAAACTCTTAAACCTAGAGCACTCTATAAAAATTATTTCTCGGCGCAATGGTTTCCGACGTCAGTCCTCGAGTTAAACACTCTCATGTAGGGTTTGCGCCCTTTCAGTAGAACTAGTATCTTCTTCCATTAGGTCCCTCAAAGTTCGTTCTCCCAGAGCTCTCCAGAGGATCTTGCTTCTAGGCGCAAAAGATTCCAACGCTGGTCCAGGAGTAATACAAGTAAAAGGGAAGGACTGGGTTGCTAGGAATGTCACCCTTTAACTAACTATTCGAAGAAAATCTTCATAAGTCCTGACCGCTACGAAGCAACCAATCTTCTTTAGGTGCAAATCATTTCTATTTATATTTTCTATTTCTATTTTTATATTTATATTTTGTTATAAAATTATATTATTTTATTTCAATGGCAATGCTGATTATTGGTAACGTTATATACCCGAAACGTCCCATTATAATAAATGTTGTCAAAATTATGCTTCATCTTCTTAGTCCTTCTCTTTGCTCACTCATGCCTGGTTTCCTTTGAAATCACTATAGTTGGCAACTATATATATAATATAATATACTATATATACTATATATATATATATAATCATATATATATATATATAAGTATATAATATATTATAATCTATATATATTATTTAAATATATATTATATAATATATATAAGATATACTATTAAAGACGAGCTAATGGCTAAAAATATAAATTATAAATACTGTCATTAAATACAAAGAAGCATTAAACAGAGCAAACAAATCCTTCTAATGCAAAACGCACACTCACAACCACTCTAAAAACAATCCTTTCTTACCCATTCCTAACATTCCTCTTAAACAATTAAAAAACATCTTACCACACTAAATTGTCAATCTTATACACTCTTCCAGGAAAATCTACCCCTCGAAAGGCTATTCTTAGACTAAACAATAAATCGACCCACTACCAATAGCGCAATGTGCTTTTATAAAATCCTTGCCCTCATTGCAACTCCTTATACATCCGGCGAAACTCATGATTTTAAGCGTAGACTGTACCAATACAAACATGACCTTACCAAAGAAATTGTTTTTGCCCCTTACATTACATCGTTCCACACATAAACCACACAATAGACATTAACAACATGAGTCCTATCATAAATTCGAAAGATTTACACAGAAGAAAACTGATTTGAAATCTCCTACTGCACATAACACCAAAAAAATACAATAGACAAAAAGGCGAATATACAAATATCTAATCTGAACAGCTCTTAACGACATTGATGACTCTCCACAATTTCTATATAAAATCGTTAAATCTACACTATAAAATTACTTTTTAATTTTTTAATTGTAAATATTAATTTTAACTTTAGTCTTACAAAGAACTGGAACTGATAAGGTTTCCGAAAACAGAAACGAACAAATTTAGTAGCTTTAATATATTTAATAAAAAATCTTTACTTTAAGATCACTACCAACTCTTCTAAATTTTTTACGTTTCTCTTTAAAGGCTTTTATTAATAATTATAGTATATAGTGATATATATTTATGAGATATATAATAATAATAATATATATATTATATATATATATACTATATATTATATAATATATATATATATATATATACTATATTAATTATATATATATATTATATATATATATATATATATATATATATATATATAAGTAAGATATTTTTTTTTTTTCAACTTCATTTAAAAATAATAGATTAGTTGAGTTACCCTTAAAAATTACATTTTTTGATCGTGCTTTAATTATCTCATTTTCCAGCCAGTTAAAGACTTATGCGACCTTATAAAGTTAAAAGCTTTTTAGTTTAATATGATTGAGTCCATAAACTTTTTGATATATAAATCCTTATTTAATATACTTGAAATAAGATTTATCGCCCATTCATCTATTCTGATTTTAGAAGGTTTTCTTTGATAAAGAGCATTTATTATAAAATGGGCGACTATTATATTTACTTATTTATTTATTTATTTATTAATTTATTTATTTATTTATTTACTTATTTATTTATTCATATTTATTATCGACCTTCATTTAAAAGGGCTCTCCTATTAAATACAAATATATTAGCTAGGGAATTCTTTTGAATTTTTAAACTCCGCAAAAGTACAATGTTGGAACTACGCTAATTGCTTTCTCTCAAAATGTCACGGTCATTTTTTTTTAGTTTCATAAAATCTTAATAATGTTGTTATTTAGTTATTACAAGTTCTCATTCAATAATTTTAGTGCTTTTATGTTTATAAATTTATTTGTGAATAATAAATAGATTTCATTTTATTTAAAATAAACCAAAAACTCTCAATTGTAAATATTAAGGTATTTAGTATTTTATTGACTTGAACACATGCCGTTGAAGCGTTTAATTTTCTATTTTAATTTATTTATTATTTATTATTCCGAGAGCCTCAAAGTTCTTTAATAATTAATTTATTTATGTTTAGATTTATTAAATTTATTTATTATGTAAGTTCCTATTTTAAAGTAAATATAAATGTTTATAAGCCTATCGTTTATCAAAAATTGTTCTTTTATTTCTTTCATCTAGAACTACTCTATGGAAAGCAATAGTACATTCAAAATAGTATAGTTAACACTTATTTTTAAGAAAGTACGGATAATTTAGATTTTGTATATTAAAAATTACTTTATTTAAATATGTAAATATTACTTGTTACATTTCTATAATATTAAGGATTTAGCTATTCGAACTTCTTTGTGGAATATCACAAGCATCGATTTTGTTCATTTTAGAAAGCGACTGGAGTGGATCTGTAGGCCTTCTAACCTTGTAGTTTTACTTTAGAGAGACATTAGTTTCTCAGCCAAACCTACTTTAGCTAACTTGGTGGCTACTAGGATAGCCCAAACTTCTCGGTGGATACCGTTCAACTGTTTTCGAACGGTGGTTGCCGCTCACCAAACCTTCGGGTTTCCCTAGAGTAGTTGGTGGTGACCAAAGACTCGAACACATCTGTTCGGTGGTGACCGACAGGTAGGCCCCCTTTAAGATGGTGGGTACCGTCGACCTAGCCAGAGCTCTCGGTGATGACCGAGCCTGGCGGTAGTTAAGTAAGGTGATGACCTCTTAGCTGTTTATTGGACGCTTGTGATCGTCCCCAAACTCATTTCGAATTTCCCCAGTCTGTGGTGGTGACCAGAGGCTCGAACTTATCTGTTTGGTGGTGACCGACAGGTGGGCCCCCTTTAAGACGGTGGCTACGTCGACAGGCCTTCTGCCATTGCCCTAGCCAATCCTTGGTGGTAACCAGCC
>JABUQX010028987.1:22500-37500 GCA_015478945.1 Trachelipus rathkii
GAGCTGAACTTTTCTGAAATGAAACGGAGTTGGAGTCGGAGCCGGAGTCGGAGCCAGAGCAGGAGTCGGAGCCGGAGCCGGAGCCGGAGTTGGAGCCGGAGCCGGAGCTTAAAAACAAATTTTTATTAATTTTGCAGGTGAAAATAATTTTTAAAAGTTGAGCTGAACATTTTGAAAAAGAGCCGGAGCCGGAGCCGGAGCCGGAGCCGGAGCCGGAGCCGGAGCCGGAGACGGAGTCGAAGCCGGAGTCGAAGCCGGAGCCAAGTATAATTTTTTAAAAAAAAATTGTTTTTGCAGGTAAAAATACTTCTGCACAGTCGGAGCTGAACTATTCTGAAATGGAAACAAAATCAGAGCCGAAGCCGGAGCCGGAGCCGGATCAGAAGAGCAATTTTTTTCAAGAATTTTTTTGCAGATGAAAGTAAATGTACAAAGTTGGAGCTAATTAATTTTGAAAAGAAGCCGAAGTCGGAGCCGGAGCCGGAGCCGGAGCCGGAGCCGGAGCCGGAGCCAGAGCTGGAGGTAAAGTATAAATTATTTTAAAGAAATTGTTTTTGCAGATAAAAATACTTCTGCAAAGTCGGAGCTGAGCTCTTCTGAAACTTGAAACGAAGTCGGATATAAAGCCGGAGCCGTAGCCGAAGCCGGAGCCGGAGCCGGAGTCGGAGCCGGAGCCGGATGCGGATCTGAGAAACAAATTTTTTTCAAGAATTTTTTTTGTAGATGAAAGTAATTTAACAAAGTTGGAGATGAACAATTTTGAAAGGGAGCCGGAGCCGGAGCCAGAGCCGGAGCAAGAGCCGGAGCAAGAGCCGGAGCAAGAGCCGGAGCAAGAGCCGGAGCCGGATAAGAGCCTTAGGCAAAGTATAATTTTTTTTAAAGAAATTGTTTTTGCAGATTAAAATACTTCTGCAAAGTCGGAGCTGAACTATTCTGAAATGGAAACGAAGTCGGAGCTGGAGTCGGAGCCGGAGCCGGAGTCGGAGCCGGAACCGGAGCTGAAGAACAATTTATTTTGCAGTTGAAAGTAATTCTTTAAAGTTGGCAAGGCTGAACAATTTTTGAAAAGGCAGCTGGAGCAGGTACCGGAATCGAAGCCGGAACCGGAGTCGGAGTCGGAGCTGGAGCCGGAGTCCGAGTCATAGCCGGAGTTGGAGCCGGAGCCGGAGCCGGAGCATAAATTTTTTATAATAATTTTTTGGAAAGTAAAAATATTTCTGCATAGTCGGAGCTGAACTATTTTGAAATAGATACGGAGTTGGTGCGGTGCGGTGCGGTGCGGTGTGGTGCGGTGCGAATAAAAACTTTTACTGCGGTTTGGTGCTCTTATTTAGGTGAGGTGAGGTGCGTAATATCTTTTACTTTCTGTAAAAAAAGAGAAAATCATTCAAAATCTTTATAGGCGTTTATCTCAAAAATCACTTTTTTTCCATATCAGCTGACAAAAAAATTCGCAAAAAAAAGAATCAGGTCTATTGTGTTGAAAATTTCCAGGCCATTTATATATATATATATTATATATAATATATAATATTTATATATATATATTATATATATATATATATATTATATATATATATATATATATATATAATATATTAATTAATATATATATATATATATATATATATATATATATATATATATATATATATATATTACTATATATATATATATATATATATATATATATAGCAAAGATATAACATGACTAATGCGAAATATCCTTCTTGGTGATCAGAAAGTTTGAAGTGAGACCTTGAAATTATTTTTGAAATTTTGAAATTCAAAATTGAATATTTGATGTTACAATTTTTTTTATTTGAAATTTCAAAGGCAATGATATATCATATTTTTGACACACTTTTATTCTAGGAAACTTTCGTGAAAAATATTGAAATTATCTTAAAAAAATTAAAGTTTTTATTCATAAATAACGGTTTTCAGTTGAAACAGTAAAAATTCAGAACTTGCCCCTTCCCCCCCCTAAATCCCAAACCATTCAGTCTATGGAACCGAAATAAACAGAAATACATAGAGTAATAGTTCCTTTTTAAATAAAAAGTACTCATTTCACGATTGATAGAAACTGTAATTTCGAGTACAAGGTCACCTTAAGTGAAAGTATAATTCGGGATCCATATTGTATTATAGAATTCATGCTATGTAAATACGCTATTTATATATGTAAATATAAAATCCCTATATTTCACTTTATTGAGAGTATTGGTTTTGAACCACACCCTACCTGATGGTAAAGCAGGTGTGTTATATATACATATAAAAACATCGTATTTACCTAGCATGAATTCTTTAATACAATTATGATCCCGAATTATACTTTCACTTTACCCTGTAAGATCCCTGACCCGAGTGTGAGCGGGGATGTTTGCCTAAGGCGAGTGTCAGATTGACGGTACCGTACTCTACTGGGAAGACTGTCTTTCAGAAGTAAATGGTGGATTTCCTTTTAGTTCATCGTGGTCAGTTGATTACACACCTATACCATCAGGAAGGGTGTGGTTCAAAGCCCATACTCTCAATAAAGTGAAATATAGGGATTTTTTTATATACATATATAAACATGCGTATTTACTTAGAATGAATTCTATGATACAATATGGATCCCGAATTATACTTTCACTTAACCCTGTGCTGGGACCCTGACCCGAGTGTGAGCGGGGAGGTCTGTCAAGATAACTGTCAGATTGACGGTACCTTTTCTTCTGGGAAGACAGTCTTTCAGAAGTAAACTGTAGATTTCCTTTTAGCTCATCGTGGGCAGGTGGTAACACACCTGCTTTACCATCAGGGAGGTTGTGGTTCAAATCCCATACCCTCAATAAAATAAAATATAAGGATTTTATTTATATACATAAATAAACATGCGTATATCTTAGCGATGAATTATAATAATATATATATATATATAATATATATACTATATATATATATTATTAATAATATATATATATATAATATATTAATATAATTATATATATATATATAAATATATATATACTATATATGTTTAGTGTGTGATTTGTGAAAAATGAAGGGTTCAACAAGCAAACGTAGATTATCGTTGTGAGTAAGGACAGTCCTAGGTGTGAAATTATGTTAGATGGTGAGCAGCTGGAATAAGTGTCTGAGTTTAAATACTTAGGACATATGTTGGAAGGTAAAAGGGAACGGATGATGATGAGTGTAGTAGGGAAAGTTGTGGATGGTAGGTAGGTGACTGGTGCAATTAAAATCCTTGGTGATTTAAAGGGACTACGTTTTGGAGTTGCGCTAGGGTCTTCGTTTGAGGGTATGTTGTTAACTGTTAGTGTAAAGTTTATAGTTGTGAGACTATGGTTTGGAATTAGAGGTATAGATCTAAAGTACAAGAATTGATAAAAGGAGAAATGAACGTATTAAAGAGTTGCGTGTTGTGAAGAAAAGGAAATGAGAAAGAATAAATGAAGCGCTCACAGAATAGAAATAGGTGCCTAGTGTCTGTCTATTGATGGAACGCACCGAATATATGACAGTTCGTTTGCGCTTAAGCGAGTATAGTACTTAGTATGTTCAGGCATACAAGCCTGGCGTATGAGGACGTCAGTCGAAGAGAAGCAGATAGAACTGATGGCAGCGCCTATATGCATATCACTGTACTGGAGGCTGAGACATGTCAGCTTTAGAACGCGTGAACAACGTAATGATGCGTTATAGGCATCGAATGTGCGCTATGTGCTATTTAGGTCGAGTAGGGTACACGTCTCTACGTGACTCCACTCTCGAGACGCATAGGGCAGATACAGCTACACTACGTACTCATCATGCTTAACAGAATCCAATAAGCCATAATGGTTGAGTGCGATTTTACGGTCCAGTCTAGTCCTGACCAGCCGCTAAGGGTCGACTTTGTGTCTCGCGAACCACGAGTTCTCACCTACATGATTGATATTAAAGGGAGGCGGAAAGGCTGGGAAAACTTTTGGCCTTTTTGTTAATATTCTTATACTTTTCTATTTCCGGTGGC
The DNA here is from genome assembly GCA_015478945.1 of Trachelipus rathkii. Taxonomy (NCBI): domain Eukaryota; kingdom Metazoa; phylum Arthropoda; class Malacostraca; order Isopoda; family Trachelipodidae; genus Trachelipus; species Trachelipus rathkii. Next base: position 26,528 of record JABUQX010028987.1, read on the forward strand.
ATGTACGCACCTTACCCCCGGTCTTGGGGAAAAAAGGTGGTTGTTATATTATATATATATTATATAATTATATATATATATATATATATATATATATATATTATATATATATATATATATATATATATACCTATATCATATATATACTATATATTGATGAAAGACCCCTTTGTTAAATAATTTCTTTATTAATTAGCATTAAAACTTTACACAGAACAAAATAATCACAATATATACACAATGAGAGTTACAATTTTAGCTTTCGTCTAACATAATTTGAAAGATCTCTTTCAGAAATGAAATGCAGGAACTAAAATATTATTTACATTAAAGCTACGAAAAAAACATTAGTTGGTTAGTTGTTTAAAAATCTCTCCTTTTGATGTCCTTTATTAAGAAGTTTGAGGTGAGCAAGATGGAATTCTGAATACTGTCCAACTTAATTTCTCCCGGAACTTTGTTAAAAATTTTTGTATTATAAATAATAACTGATTCTATTATTTTCCTTTTTTTATTATGACTGCAAAATTTCAAAGGGAAAGCATCCTGCAAATTGATTTTATGGTTCTTAACCAGGTTTGGTGTTTTTTTTTAGAAAAACATCAATTTTTGATTTTATTGATTTTATTGTTTATTTTTTATTTATTTTTTATTTTTTATTTTTATTGATTTTTTTTATCTTTTTTATTTTTTTTTTATTTTTTTTATTCGTGACGTCACGAGAAATATATATTATAATTATTATATTTATATATTAATATATATACTAATTTATATATATAGATTTATTAAATAAATAAATATAATATATATATATATATATATATATATATATATATATATATATATATATATAATATATATATAATATATATATATATTATATACTATATATATATATATATATATATATATATATATATATATATAAAGAGACGGTAAGAAGACGCAGAATCCAATCTAGAGTGTCCCGTTCAACCCATAAAAATAAAAAATTAAGAATAATTTTTAATAATAATTAATGCAGTTAATGAATAGTAATTATAATTAGGAAGCCACATGGGCCTACCTAGACTGTTCCAGTCAACTAACAATAATTAAATACTAAGAATAATAATTAAAAAGCCGTATTGGTCCCTCTAGAATGTCCCAGTCAATCAATTATAATTAATAAATAAGAATAATAATTCAGAGGCCGCATGGGTCTATCTAGACTGTCCCACTCAACGTATAATAATTAATAATTAATAATAATAATTAGGAAGCTGCATTAACCCCTCTAGAGGTACGCAGTCAACCCATAATATATAAGAATAATACTTAAAAAGCCAAAGCCGCATGGTCTTATTTAGACTGTCCCAGTCAACCAATAAAAAATAATATTTAAGAAGCCTCATTGGCCCCTTTAGAATGTTCCAGTCAACTCATAATAAATAATAAATAAGAATGATAATTAATAATTAAAAAAAATATTTAAGAAGCCACATTGATCCCTCTAGAATGTCCCATTCAACTCATAATAAATAAGGCGCATGGTCCTTTTTAGACTGTCCAAGTCAATCAATAAAAATTTATAATTGAGAAGCTGCATTGGCCCATCTAGAATGCCCCAGTCAACCCATAAAAATTAATAATAATTTTTAATAATAATTAATGTAATTAATGAACAGTATTTATAATTAAGAAGCCACATGGGCCTACCTAGACTGTCCCATTACACCAACAAAAATTAATAAATAAGAATAATAATTCAGAAGCCGCATGGACCTATCTAGACTGTCCCAGTCAACCCATAACAATTAATAATTAAGAATAAATTATTCTTAATTATTAATTATTATGGGTGGACTGGGACAGTCTAGATAGGCCCATGCAGCTTCTGAATTATTAATCTTATTTATTAATTATTATGGATTGACTGGGACATTCTAGAGGGGCCAATGCAACTTTTTAATTATTATTATTAATTATTAATTATTGTTTATTAACTGGGACAGTCTAGGTAGGCCCATGTGGCTTCTTAATTATAAATACTACTACTTCATTAATACATTAATCTTTTATATAAAAGTTGCTATACCCACTCACCGTTTCCTTGGGATTCATTCTAGAGGGTTACATTGCGACTTTCTCAATTATTAATTTTATTGGTCGAACTGTTAAAGTCTAAAAAGGCCTACCATAGCAACGCTCCCGCGCCTCATAAACGTTATTATTCTTATTTATACATGAGGTGACTTGGGACATCTGAGGGATCAATGTTTGCTAAACAACTAATTCTTTTATCATAATGCGATGTCAATCAACACTTACGCCACCTTTCGCCGTTGAAGGGCCAGTGCCTTTAGACCAACCACTTCCATTGTCCCATTGCGGCTATTCCTATCACCACTCAGTATTATTCTATTATATTATTTAATTTGGGTTCGGACTGTGGACATTATAGGAGAACCAATTGCGGCCTTCTTAATTATAATTTTTATTGGGTTCGACTGCTGGACAGTCGAAAAGGACCCATGGCTTCTCTAAGTTATTACTCTTATTGAGGTTGAATGAACATTCTTAGAGGGTCAATGCGGCTTCACTCTCATATCTTATTATTTTTAATTTATTAATTATATAATTGGATTGGGACTGGAGACAAAGTCTTTGATAAGCCCATTACGGCTGGCTTAAGTATTTTTCTTTATTTATTTTATTATGGAATGACTGGGACATTTAGAGGGGCTTAATTAATTAATTAACTAATTATTAATTAATAATTAAGGATATTGGTTGCCTCGGACAGGTCTTTAAAAAGGACCATGCCGGCTTCTTAAATATTTCTTATTTATTGATGAGTTGACATGGGGACCTTCAGAGAGGGGTCAAGCGGCTTCTTAATTATTTATTTTTAGTTATTAATAATTATTGACGTTGACTGAAGACAGTCTAGATAGGGCCCATACGGCTTTTAAGTATTATTCTTATTTATTTATATGGGTGACTGGCGGACATTCCTAGAGGGGCCAATGCGAATTTTTTCTTAATTATTAAATTTTATTGGTCGACTGGGATGGTTTAAATAGGACTATGAGGCTTCTTAAGTATTATTCCTATTTATTATGGGTTTGACGGGGAACATGTTCGTTAATGGTGATTTTTCCCAGTTTTACTATTATAGTGAATAATAATCTAAGAAGATGCGTTAACATCCTAGAAGTATTTCCATTTCAATCTTATATAAAAAGGAATAATATTAAGAAGCCTGCATAGGTCCTTAGTTGGACTGTCCCAGTCAACCATAAAAAAATTGACAATGATTAACAAGAGGAGCCACATTGGCCACTGTAAATGTCCCAGTCAACTCATAACATGAATAATAAATAAGAATAATACTTAAGAAGCCGCATGGGCCTATCTAGGCAACTTCACGTCTATTCTTATCCTCAAAGCCAAAAATCTACCTCCTTGTTGCTTTACGTTGCGCCCTCTCCAGCATATCTATGTCTTTTCTAATAAGGGTGCTAAAATTGTAGACAATATTCAAATACTGGCCTAACAAATCTATTATACGACATTATACAAAAACAATTTATATAATTAGTCTGCATCTGGCATATTTTTTAATTTTTCAATTTTAACCCTACTTTCCTTAGGTTGTGTGGATCAGATCTTTACATTGAAAAAAAAGTGAAACAGCAACACTAAAGAGTGTTACAGATTTACGGGTTACAATGCCAATAGTTTGTTGAAAATTGAAATATATATATATATATATTAAAAACCTCATAATGTATATAGTTTTATTATAATTTTTTATTTCAATTGAAGTTAAATCACTTAAATATACAAAAAAGTAAAAAAAAAAAAAAAAAAAAAAAAAAAAAAAAATCAATAAAAAAAAAAAAAATAATAACTTTTTTTAATATGACTGCAAAATTTTAAAGGGGAAGCATCCTTTAAATTGATTTTATGGTTCTTAACTGATCGGTGTGTGGTTAAAGCAGAGTTTTCGGAATCATTGATTAAATCTTGCTTGTGTTGGTACATTCTTCTTGGATAATCATTAGTTTCTCCGACATACACCTCAGGGCAGTTACAACAAGGAATCTTATAAATACATTGAGAAGTATGAATATTGGATTTTGGGGGTTTGAAAATCTTTTTTAGGGGAATGGTATTATTTTTTGTAAAACAAATATTGTTTGGGAGATGTTGTTTAATTTTATAATTTAAGTTATACGGGATGGGAAGGTAAGTTAAATTAGTTTTTGTGTTAGGGGGATTACTATTATAATATTTTAATTTTGCTTTGTGGTAAGCTGAATAGATGAAATGTTGAGGATAATTAAGTTTTGTGAACGTGGAAAAAAGAAATTTAGTTTCATTTAATTTATTAGAAGGAGAACATGTATTAAATGCTCTAAGATAAAGATGTGAGAGTAGCTATTTGGTACTATTAGAGTTGTGTAGAAAACCCAAATGTATATATGCATGAAGAAAGAAGTATGGTTTTCTATAGACAGAAGAAGAAGATGTGTAGAGTTTTTCCAAGAAATTAGTGTGTCTAAAAAAGTAGAGAAGAGTTATGTGGTAATTCATTTGTGAAAGTAATAGAAGATTGAATGTTGTTAATTGTGTAAAATGTCATTGAAATTAATAGTCTTGAAATTAATAGCCATGTGGAGTTGGAAAGGAGGGGTGATTGATCATATACTGATGTTCAATTAGCTCCATAAAAATATTAACTTAAGATGCGGGAAAAGAGGGAGAACCATGCAAGGACAGAAATTTGTTTGAAGTAAAGATCGTCAAAGGTGAAATAGCTATGCTTTAAAAAGTAAGAAGAATAAAAGTTTTTTAATAAGGAATTAAAGGGGTAATTTAACTTGAAATTATTTTGTAATAAATATTTCTCCAAAAGATCAAGTGTAAAATGAACAGACACAGATGTAAATAAAGGGGTAACGTCAAAACTAAGAAAAAGATGTGTAGAAGGGTTTAAAGTTTAAATATGTTTGATAAAACCTATCGTGTTGGAAAGGTGGGAATTTAGAAATTTTGCCTATTAAAGGTTTAAGTTGAGAAGAAAGCCAAGATGATAATTTATATGATTATTACAATTAATATTTTGAAATTAATCAGCGTAAGGGTGGATAATTGTAATGAACCTTTATTGGAGAGCGTAAAACTAGCTAAGAATTTGGTTCTATGTAGGATTTATTATTATTATGAATGGATGGGAACTGTTTACAGATATGTTTAAGATTTTTATTAAATTCAATTTGGGAGTTTTTTAAGGGATTGTTATTAATTCTGGTGTATGTGTTACCATCAGAAAGAATATTGTTACATTTAGTAATGTAATCTTTGTGGTTGAGAATAACTATTTGATTGCCTTTATCACTTTTTGAAATAACTATTTCTTTGTTTTTCTTCAGATCTGATAGAGCTTTATAAAATTTAATCGGTAATTTTTCTTGTTTGTTACCACTAACTAATTCATTCAGTAATATACCTTTTAGTAAATCTTGATTGACAGAGTGATCATTTGTAAATTTAGTCCACATATCGAAATCGTTGAAAAATTGTAAACTATTGTCTGATTTTTCCAATGCAAACGAAAGTCCATATCCTAATAAAAGCTTTTCGTCTGGTTTAAGTATATAGTTTGAAAGGTTAACTATCGAATCATGATTAGAAGAACGATACCAAAGACTCTGTTTAAAAATATGATCAAATTTATAGTTCAAAGAACGGAACTTTTTACTTACTATAAAATTTTTAGATTCATGTGCACTATCTAGTAAAGTTGTAAAGTTTTCCAATTGGTTAGGAAAACATGCATACCAGTGATTCTGAAAAGACTTAAAAGCCATATGACATTTTCTAAAACTTGCTTTGATCTCACTTTTAACTTCATTGATTTTTTCCACTAAGATGAATCTTTTTGCTGAAGAAAAGGGATTAAATTTTTCCTTATGTAGGAATTTTGGAATCAAAGTTTTAGGTATTACAAGATTGTTTAAACTGATTTCTTTACGCCATGGGGTCCGGGCGGAACGCACTGGGTACCTAAGTTAACTATCTAAAAAGGAGTTTGTGGGAAAAGCTGGTGTCCTCAGACACATCCCTTTTAATACGAAACTATCTGAGCTTCAAACCTAACTTTCAAATGACCAGAAAACGTTCAATGTGAAGCTAAACTTGCCACACTTTTGGTCTTTAGATTTAAACCAAATAGCCTCAATTCCTCTGGCACTGTAGGAAAAGCCGTGGAGAATAAGTTGGAGGGATAGAGCGGAACTGTGTTTGCCTGAGGCGCTGAATTATATCCAAACCCTACTCCCTGGGGCGGATAAGTATTTTGAATTGCTGGGGCGACTCCCTGTGAGTCACTTCTACAATAAAAACTGTCTTGCCCTGCTGAGGCATTCATCTGTACATTGCTTCCACCGGACCATTCATGTGGAGCATTTACTTGCTGTGGTGGTGCCATATTTTGTCCAAAGGGGGTGGGGGTGCGTCCCCATTTCTGATTAGGGTCTGCTGGTGGGTTCTTCAACCCTTGTTGGGAGATCTGGGCATTTACGGTGCTTTCCCATGTGCTCCTCCTTCTTGGCTTCGGGGCATAATAATTCCCGCTAACACCCCAATTTACGTTGGATTTATGGTTAGTAATAGTAAGTTCTGTACTCTGCTTTGTGTTGTCTAGAAGAACTGTTTTCTGAAAAAGTCTTGGAGCACTGTCCCTCCGAGCAGTCTCTTCTGTTTGGAGATTAGGTTTCAGGGAGAAAGTGTGGGAAGGATTGAGATTAATTTTATCTAAGTCAACAGGGTTTAGTGCTGAAGAAACTTCTGGTGGGGGTAGCTGCCCCCCTTGTGTACTGGGCTTCCAGTCTCTTTTCCTCGCTGACTCTTCCTGTTTTTTCCTAGCTAACTCGGCTTCGTCTCCTTCATCGTTATCCACATTTAAATCTACTTCATTTTCTTTCCCGTTATCACTTATCTCTTCTATATCGGAACTAGGTTTTGTGGCCATCTTCGTTCAATTTCAATAAGTAAAACAAAATCCTTTTAGAAGAAACACTAAAGAAAAAACGATCGCCTAAAAAGTGCGCAAAAATAAAAAAAAACGCAATCACTAGCTGACGTCAAGTTTTTACTACTATTACGCTTGACTTAAAATTAAGCACCACCAAAAAAAAAACACTACTTGAATCTTAAGCACAGAAAAAAAAGAAAAAAAACACATTAGTCGTCGTTCGACTCCTCTACTACTGGCTTACCTAATAAACGCCACAAAAAAAAAAAAAAAAACACTTGTACTTTGTGTACTGTCGAAAACGATTTGGGTACGGAATATTTTCATATTATTATTCTTATATCTTATACTCCCCAAAATGGTTATAAAAATGCTTAACTATATATATCCGAGGGTAACCGTACCTTTTTTTCCAGCACCTTTATATATATATATATATATATATATATATATATATATATATATATATATATATATTATATAATATATATATATATATATATATATATATAATATATTATATATAATTATATATATAATATATATATTATATATATTATATATACATATATATATTATATATATATATATATATATATAATATATATATATATATATTATATTATATATATCATATATATATATATATATTATATATATATATAGAGATTTTATATATATATATTTTTCTTCACATATATATATAATATATATATATATAATATATATATATATATATATATATATATATATATATATATATATATATATATATATATATATATATGCACTTGCTTAATTCGTACGTCAGAATCAAGACTTGTAACTTGTAAGCAATTTTAAAATAATATTCTTGACGGAAAAATAGTAATGATAATAAAATTGAGAGGGAGTAAAATTCTGTTCAGAAAACTGCTTATAATTTTTCGTTTCTATTTCTTCACCATCGTTCCTTACCTCTCGCCTGTGCGTGTGTAAGTGTATGAGCGTGTGTGAGAGAGTGGTTTTTGCGTGATAAAATGTGGTCTGTTTATGTGAGTCGTCTGAGATGCAAATGCAGTGTTATGCTTGTTCGTGTGGATTTATGGGCAGAATTCGGGGGATACCTCCCCTCCCTCAATTTCTCTTTTCAAATCTAAACTGGTTTATATATATATTATATATATATATATATATATATATATATATATATATATATATATAATATATATATACTTATATATTATATATATATTATATATATATATATATTATATATATATATATATATATATATATTGGTATTTTTATTAGTTATTTTATTAAAGTTTATAGAAATGTTAACAGAAAAAAAAAATGTTAAGGAAGAGGGTAAGTGAGATAGATCAGAAATATTCTTCTTCTGTTTCCCTTATTCCCTCTTTCTTATGCTCCCAAAAAAAAAATCCCTTTTTATATCGAACTTATATGAATTATTTTACTTTTTTATACACTTGCAGACTGCATTTTACGTAACATATATGACAACACATAATAAAAAATATAAAAATAGGCAATCGATGGTACCATCTCAAACGAAAAAATTACCTTAAAATTAAAATATTTTTATCTCATATAAAACATGCAAAAAATATTTAATTTTCCATTACTATTTCAATAATAATACTAATTTCTACAATTATTTTATTTTTCTATTTTTTGAGGGTGCACCCTGGGTTATATATATAAAATTATATTTTCTTGTCTGGGGGAAATTTCCAACTATTTAGGGAAATTTGGATTTGTGGAAGAACTTTATCTTCTACAAATGTCTTTAAACTTGCGAACCTACTTGTTGTGGGTTTTTCCATGTACTTGGCTTCTCAGTGAAGGTTGTTGGACTTTGTTGTTGACCTGTTGCGCTGTTTTGGCTGCTTCTGGAAGTTTCCACGCTCTGATACATCCTGCGGTGAGGTCGGCAAACTGTAGTACAGAGCCACTATTTTGGTGGGAATTTTGAATAAAAGCTTGACACCTTTTCTCTTTATTGCAGTGGAGCATTTAAGTCCTATAAAACAATCAAAGTAATCAAAACAAGACCCAAAACCTGGAAAATAATGAACAAATTTCGAAATGAATGGGGGCTTCCCAATAATACAATTACTAATATTAATTGATTAAATTTTAACCTCGTTACATTACAATACAATAATTATAAAATTAAGAAAGATTATTAATTAAATTTTAACGTTGTTATTTATTACCTTACAATTATGGTACAATAATGGTTGGAATATTCTTACAGAAATTCCTAATGTGAAATTTTAACATGCAATATAAAATTTATTAAATGGTACTTAAAAATACTCTCGTTAATCAGTTTAGAAATTCGGAAAAACACTGTAACATTACTAATTAAATATACATTTAAGAAGCTACAAAATTGTATAATTTTTACCTTCACTGAACTAAATTATAGCTCCTTTAAAAACAATGGAGCTGTTGGATACATCTCGTATCAAATTATTGCCTGCAGTTTAGATGGGAAAAACAATACACATTATAATACAAGGTATATAAAAAGTTATAAAAAAGAATATATATATATATATATTATATATATATATACATATATATTATATATTATATTAATATATAATATATATATATATATATATATATATATATATATATATATATATATATATATATATATATATATATATATATATATATATATATATATATATACACATATAGATTAATTCACTTTGCAAAATTACTTTGAGTAGAATAAATTTCCTGCTTTGAACAAAAATGCACTCTCTCTTTCACTCCCCTTCGTTATTCACGGTAAACCACCCATTCAGTTCAATGCTTGCAGGACGACTGCCAGAGTTTGGCTGCGCTTGTACGATGCAAGTGTTTTGTTTTGCAATCCCAGAGTTAGTCATAGGGCTGGGTCTCGATATCTTACCAATAAGGAGGTGGAAAATGCCGTGGAAAGGTATTACGCATATTTGAAAAGAATGTTGATGTTTGCTTTGTACAAAATCGTTTTTGAACGTTAAGTTTTTGTGTTTGAAGCGGCTTTCTTAAGAAGGGAAATACCGATATTCTTAAGAAAGATTCTGATATATATATATATATATATTATATATATTATATATATATATATATATATATATATATAATATATATATATATATATATATATATATATATATATATATATATATTTATATATATAATATATATATATATATTATATATATATATATATATATTATATATATATAATATATATAGTTATATATAACATATATATATATTAAATAAGTTACCGGACACAATAAACCGGTCTGAGCCACCGTACACGCAGGAGGTGTCTATATGGTTCTCCAGTCTCCAATAAGGGTCCAGAAATAAGTCAACAGGTTTTAGCAGTATATTTAAAGTACATTTAAAATAGCAATAGTAAAAGTCAATCTTTATACCCCAAACAAAATCTTATCTGGCTAGCCACATAAACAGTCCAAAATGTTACAATAAATAATAATTCATAAAATGGAAAGATAACCACCCAAAAAAATCGTCAATAAGCTAAATAAAATCTAAACTAATTCAACATTGATTACCTCCAAAAAATAATCAGTAGCATAATAAGCAATAAAATCAATATAATATCCACCGAATATCAATTAAGTTCAATCAATAACCAGGGCAGGACTGTCTGAAAAAGTACAACGGGACTCAATATCTAAAACTAACAACACTGTGGATATATAATAATTCAAAGTATTACATTACACGGTACACAAAATCTCAACAACTGGGTCACTCTGTTATTACAGCTTAGTTATATAAGGAAACTTCAATGTATAGGGAAATAAACAAACAAATGAACTTCCCTTTTGTTCCCGTGAAGGTGGGGAGTACACTCAAGTACCCTCCAAATCCAGTGGTGGGGAGTAAACTCAAGTACCCT
>JABUQX010028989.1:15000-27500 GCA_015478945.1 Trachelipus rathkii
CCATATTATCTTACTAAAGTTGCTCGTAGTATTTAGTTTTGGGGTAGCTATACCTGTTTTTGTTTCCTTCTATGCTCTTGCACTCATTTAATCTCACGGCTTTTGAGTGTGCGGTTATGCGAACATAGATACATCAGACATAGAACTATGTGTTCTCTTACTACAAAAGGAAAGTATCAAGTAAGGAAGTAATCACTGTTGTATCGATCACCCTTGTCCTTCGATTATTTCAAAGTCCTGGCTCCTTCCTGCCAGCTTTAATAGCTCCAAATCTAGGAATTTCAATACATCAACGAGTTCAAACCAAAATAAAGTGCCAGTGTTCCATCCAAAATCAATACATCCCTTGAAGTTTACCAATAACCTGAAATGGTGTAAGTTCTCAGTCCTTGACCTCGACATGTTGAAATTGTGGACTAACTGATGATAACCATCTCATATTATATATATGCAGTATGTTTATTTTTAGTTTATCAACCTCACATGACGTGTTACAAATGTTTACCAACCAACGAACTCTTGGTAGCTCCGCCCTCTCGTAACGAATGTTGAAATTTAATCATAATTCGTATGCTTCCATCAACTTGTAATTCTAAATTGATTTATTCAGAAGGTAAATATTGACAATTTTGTTATTTTTAGTAAGAGTTCCGCATGAGGATAATGATTATAAAACTATAATTGTGTACTATACATATTTGTTCCCTAGGCCCGATGATGATTCAATTGGAGTCGAAACGTTTGAATTAAATGTTTTTTGTTGTACTAACAGAGTTTTCCAATAAAAAATTGAAGTTTTCTAGAAACCAATAAATAATTTATCAGTATATAAATTATTATTATTATCATTATCATTATCATTATCAGTGATCGATCGATTAGCAGTTTGGTGCTCAGCTTTGATCTGTACCCTTGTTGCGGAACATAATGCATCAAATGTTGCCTCTTAAGAATCGTTCTTGGAATTCTATTCTAGTTCAGGGTGATATGCCATAGTGCTAGCTTTATTATGTGAAAATTGGTTACCGTTAGCAATCTATAGTGCATAAGTAACAAAAACTTTGTTTTTAAATGCTAAAATTAATATAAATGATAATCAAATGTATATGAAACCAATAGATCATGGGAAGGCTGACAGAGGGGTGTGGAGGGTGGGCAAGTGGTATGATTTACTGACTTACATGCTTTTATGACTATTGTGACTGATCAACGTTCTGTCGCGTCGTGTTATAAAAGTCTAAAACAATAAAAAAAAATAAAAATGATTTAATACACTTCTAGATGTTAATGTTTTTTTCTTTTTTACAAATATTGCCTTAGTAATGAATAGATCAGTAACTGCATGGTTAGGTGGTTTGATTTACTGAATTTACTGTTTCAAGTATGGAAACTTCAATCAAACTTAAAAACCATGCAAGAGAATAAAAAATTAGGTAACAAACAAAAAAAGTTTAAAACAATATAAAACAAAATAAATAAAAAGTTTTTGTGTTTTGTTATAAAAAAATGACGAATTAATATAGATCAATAGATCCAAATAGATCTGGATGGGGTGGGGAGGGGCAGGTGGGGGATTGATTTACTGATGTTACTGCTTATGGAAATTTATTAATAGGTACTGTACACAAAAATAGCTTCTAATGAAACAAATAAGGGTTTTATACAAAATAATGCAAATCAATCATAGATCAAAGATCAATAGAAATCAAGGAGGGGCAGAAGGGCTGTGGTAGGGGAGTTCATTTTTGATTACTGATTTACTGATTTATACTGATTTACTGTAAAAGGCAAATTTTTTTCGTTATAAGCAAAAAAGTTTACTTCACTAAAACTAAAAAACAGCAACGTTGGGGTTATCGAGACCAGTTTCGTCGTCGGTCGGGCTGCTGACCGGAACCAACCTTGTAAGGAAGCCTCAAACACCATATTCGGGGATTTAGACCTTATAACAATATTGACACCAAATTTGGTATTATTTTTAACAAATATTTTATCATAACTCAGCACCGCATCGGAGCCAGCACCGGTGCCGTTGCCAATCTCATGAGGGACGTCATGTCATTTTGATTGTGTCAGACCTTTCTCATTCTTCTACTGCACCATGTAATCCATTTGCCAGTATTTCATGCCTTCTATTCTATGCTTACCATCATTTTCTTCAATGACCTGATTACCTTGGGTCCTGGACACCTACTCTTTGCGACTTTATCACCATCATATGCGAGATCTAAGGGTTATCATAACAATATAGTAGGTATTACAAAGACCCGAATAATACTATTACTGAATAGTAATATTGACATAACCCAGACGCACCGAACCAGCACTGGTGCGAATTCCGATCCGAATCCGATTCCTACTACTCATTCTCATCTATACCATCTCAAATTTCAACCTAGACGACAATTTAAATTTTTAGGGAGCAGTGCCCTCTTTTGGGGCGCAGATACATAATTTCGTCTACGACGAGTTTACCCTCACATAGGCGCCTCCATTTTAGCCAATATCAATAAGCCCCTAACCCGGGTAGATATCATACATAGAATAAAATAAATAATAAATAATAAATAATAAATAATCAAATAATAAATAATAAATAATAAATAATAATAAATAATAATGAATACATAAATAATAAATAATAAATAATAAATAATAAAAAATATATAGTAGATAATAAATAATCAAATAATAAATTAATGAATAAAAATACTAGATAATAATAAAAATAATAGAATAATAAATAATAACTAATAACTATATAAATAATAAATTAATAAATAATAAATAATAAATAATGAAATAATAAAATAATAATAAATAATAAATAATAAATGCAATAAATAATAAAAAAAATAATAATAAAACATGTGATATAAAATAATAAAAAATTAAAAAATAAAAAATAAATAATAAATAAATAAATATATAATAATAAATTAATTAAATAATAAATATAAATAATAAATAAGTAAATAATAAATAAATAAATTAAATAATAAATAAAAATAATAAATAATACTAATAAATAATAAATAAAAATAATAAAATAATAAATAATAAATAAAATAATAAATAGTAAATAATAGATAAAAATAATAAATGATAATAAAATAATAAATAAGAATAATAAATGCTAAATAATAATAATAAAATAAATAAACTAATAAATAATAAATTTAAATAATAAATAATAATAATAAATAATAATATAATAATAATAAATAATCAATAATAAATATAAAAATAAAATAATAATAATAATAATAATAATAATATAATAATACTAATAATAATAATATAATGAATAATAGATAAATAATAATAATAATAATAAAAAATATAATATATAAAATAATTAAAGAATAATAATAATATAATAATAGATAATAATAAATAAATAAATAAATAAACTAAATCAATAAATAAATAATAAATATTTACATAAAATAACTATCAATAAACGCAGCGGATCAAACGCGCCGCGGCAAGGATGTCACGATTGTCTTGACCTTGTGACCTCTAACGAACTCTTAGGTAACTACTTATCTATCCAAAATATTCGAAAAACATCCTCGTAAATACATTCCGAATTCTATTCACCTAAATAAAATCAAATATAATAACTTTGAAACATAGGTTTAAAACCCACAAATAATAACCCAAACATAGAAGGATAGCATGCTACACAATCAAAAATGTGAAAAATTGCAACACAAATCATACAATAGGTGAAACTTTACTTTAGTGTTAAGGAATATTCAAATCCACATCACCGGACAGATTTACAAACATTTCACAACTGAAAACAATCTTTATTCTATTTTCCTACTTCGGTCGAAACTACGCGTCTCGCGGAATGTAAAGACCTAGATAAATCTAAAGAACGATTTTAAGAATTCAATCAGAAATTACTTTCCTGGATTGCCCCTGGACGCCTTACCCCCTAAACTTAAACTCCATATAAAATATCAGCTTCATACTCAATATTCTCTAGCCATATGAGCTATTGCCTGCCTCATCCGTACAATCACACATCATCCCCTCCCCTCTCCCATATGCTTGTAAGAATACATATACTTATTACCTTATCTTACGGAGAAGTTATATGTCTATTTCGCGGCATAGAATACTATGGTGAAAATCACAGTAAAAGAAGAAGAAGACTATGTAGAGAGTAATCAAGAGTTAAATCTAAATCTGGAAATCCAATCTGAGACAATATTTACCCTTCAGGCAGAACTTTTTCGATGGTTATTGTGGTATTTATCACCATTTTGATTATAGTGTTTATCATCCATATGCATTATAGTCATACGACTATACATATATAGAGTTCGGAGAGAATTCGTGTTTTGTAGTGTTATCTTACTGTATAATTACCGAAAAGTAAATGGGGGGTGGTGATCGATTATGCATATATAGATCTATTAATTATATTTTAGCAAATATAAATTAATTAGATAATAATAATTGTTCATAAGGAAAAGGAGAAAATTTGTCAACGATGACTTGAAATAATTATTTAATATATCTATATATTCATAATTAATATTACTATATATATAATAAAGAATTACTAACTACAGCTATATACAGTATACTTTATTACGTATAGAATAGAATAAATAACCACCAATTGACGTTGTTGTACTGAAAATTGTTGTATTGAAATTAAAATATCTAGTATTTCCCGTCATTATTACTCCTATGTACGTTTTGTTGCAATTTTTATCATTTGATATATGGTAAAAGAGTTAGCTATCTTCATAGTGTTTGAGGCTATGATTAGTATAGAAGACGAAATAAAATAACTAATATGTCTCAGAAGTACTGTTATATTGACTTTAGTTCGTAAGCTGATAAAACGAATTCGGAATGTATTAAAGTTTAAGATTAGTGACTTTGGCTAACGGAATATTTTGAGATAGAGATAATAAAGGTTACAGCGTTACAGTCTCTAGAGAGTTCGTAGGTACAAGGTCAAGAACACATCCGTTGAGTAAATACCTCTCTCCCAGAGCGGAGGCTTTTTTGCTTCAATTACCGTCAGTTTTAAGTTGATTAAGCCTTTAATCTTTTGTAATATGTGTATTCATAACAGGTTCATAAATCATTTATAGATATATGAAAATTTTGCTCTAGAAAGCGGGAATTTATAAAATAATATTTAGTGTATTTTGATTTTATTTATTATTATAGCTATTTCATTTTTACTTATTATCATCAAGTACATCTATATAGACATTTTTATACATTTTCTAATTACACGACAAATGTAACTCGCTCATTTATATAAGCAATAATCGAAGACTTAATGACACTCATCTTAGTTATTATTATGTTTGTTTAGGATTCATATTTATTACGGTAACTCCATCCATCCACCAGCAAACTGAAAGATCATTTTGCGAGTAAAATCAAAATAAGTAAATTATAATTTACTTCTCACGAAATTTATTAAATATTTTATTATAACTAAGAATAACTTGTACTATTGACAACAGATCAATACGATGAAATCGAGTATAAAAATGTAAAGTACATTACATAATAAATATATAATGAGTAAAATGTCATGGATAAGAATATAAAAGAAAGTTAAAGGATATTATAGTAGATTTATATACATTGATAATCTTAGTTTATATCATTAAATATTATATTGTTTAATTATGAATATCTTTGCCATAATTAGCATAATTATATATATTTTAATAGAGAAGTTACTGGAGTACTTAATAAATAAAAATGAGTATGAGTATGAGTATGAGTATAAATATTCACTTATTATTAATGATATAAAGTGAATGAAGATAATAAAGGTACGAAGAGAAGAGTATGAATAGAGAGACTAAAAGTTCATGACAGTTCAATAACAGCTCTCTGATAAAATTTTATGCTGGATTTTTACTTTTTCTCAATTCATGTCGTGTAAAAAATTTATTTCATTCATTCCTCACAATAATGACTTTGACACTTGCATGATTACGCTTCCCTTAATAGTTATTTTTTTACACATTCTCTTAAAACGATCTAATGTACTTAATCTCTAATCAAACTGAGTCACGATTCACAATATAGATTCAAAACTTAATTCTATTCTTTTAAGATCTTATTATCTTTAGTGAGCATAAGAAACTATTCATTTTCTGAGTTTACTTTTAGATTTTTATATTATTTATTTCTGCTGCTCAAATTTGAAAGTAATTACAATCTAATTTACATTCACAAAAATATTTCATACGTACTAAAAAAAAATATTTTTTTCAGGTACACTTCTTACTATTAAATTTCATTTATTATATTTATTAGGGTTGGATTTTATTGTGTATTAATTTATTTTAATTTATATTTTTGTTAAATTAAATTTAGGTTGCATGATTACAGCTAAATAATAATAATTAGAACTATGCGAACTATATTAATAATGGTTCAATTTCAATATATAGCATAAATAATATAGGTATTATACCTGTTATGAAAATCAACTTATTCGTTTTTATTGAGAACGTCTGGAATAATTATAAGAAATAAAAAATAATTTATAAAACCCTATTAATTTAAGTACATATTTATTTCTTATTAATAACATTACTTTATGATAGTATTTACTAACATTTTCAAATACTATTAAAAATTAATCATATATATGGTTAAATGGATTCAGTATTCCTCGATGTGTGTTTTTACATACGTTGTTAATTCTTTAACGTCTTTTCTTACGCATATATATCGAGTAATTAATCCATACTCTTATATAGTAAGAGGTAGATAAGTATAAATGAAAATTATTATCATAAATCTTGTATATAGTAATTATACAATAATACTATTTATTGGTGAATATAATTTATATTTTATATAGTAGTACTTAATAGGTATCGGTAGGTAATTATGCGAAAAATATTACTATTTAGTTACTATAGAGACTTACAGGTATTTTTAACTATAAATGATCATGATTATTAGTATATATTTTTATAAGAGGAGTTCTAATGGAGGTGTTTTATTTTGTAGGCAACTTATCGTGTTTGATGAGTCGTATATATCGTCTTTATCATCACATCCTACTGAATCAGATTGTGCTTTTTTCTTGTAGATATAGGTGAAATGCTTAATTCGACTTATGTTGTACTGTCTTGTATGTATATTTGAATGTTAGATGTTAATATGATATTCGATAACCATGTTATTTCATTATTTTGCGTGGAAAGTATATTATCTCCAGCTTACTATATTATATCCGTGAGGTTGGTCTCTATATCATATGTATGTCTGGATGAAACGTGATGGCGATCTTCTCGGAGATTTTTCGGTAGAGGTGTTGAGAGGTATGGTTTGACTGAATAACTGCTTCTCCTTACCTGACGGTCTTCCCATCTAAACGTCGGAATACTGCTATTCTTCTTAACTTATTTAAAATGTATTAGAGATTGTCATTAATTGTGTTGATAAGTTATCAATTCAGGAGGATCCCAAATCCTGAAGCAACGAATAAAGTGATGAGATTCAATACATATATAAATTAGGTCTATATGTAAGTGCGATTTACAGTAAGACAAGTTAATAACCTAATATGTGCATGTATGTCGACCCGTAGGCAGAGTGATGACTATGCTCAAGTTTATTGGCGGTTTTCCACCTTTATCTGGATTACTGCTTCTTAATATCACATAACCACAACTACTTCCATTTAGCATATATTTATCCTACGTGTATATTTATATTGTTGATGTTAGATGTTAATTCAAAGTAATATTCCAGAATAAATGCTGATGCTGTTTATTGTATGATAGTATTAGTTACGATTACCGGGATAATAGAGTTTTAGCAGATATACTGAGTTAGTAATATTTGTTAATTTATATTCGTTAATTTTACAAGAATTGAGTATCGGAATCTGCTCATAGCATACGTGGTGCTGTCATGATAATTAGTACAAGTTAAAAATATAATTGTCTTGGTTTAAAGATATCGTATAAAACCGTTGTCAGGTGATTTTTTGTAAAAAACTTCAACGTAATAAGAATGACGGATTCATACAGTCAAAGAGATATGAGATGCTCATATATGCACAAAACGACAGAGGTTAGAGAGAGAATAACCGGTTGATTGGAGACTATATGAAGAGGTATTTGTAAGGTAACGTTTCGGAATGTTAAAGTTACTGATATTGGTATGCATGGGCGGCATGAGGTGGGGGTTTATTATGTAAGGTGTGTGCTATGATTGTAATCAAATTTATTAGTTATGACTGTAATTGTTTTGTTATGTAGATAATTTATTATTGATTAGTGTCGTATCATATTAATTTATCTTTTAGTATTTTCATCATGTGTGCTATTGTTTATCTACTTAATCATTTAGTCAATCCTGATAACAATGTGTGTTAATTATGTTTTAGCATAATAGGATGATCTTATTATTCTGGAAAACATACGGTGTTATTATGATATTAGTTCCACATCAATTCATGGCTAGGCGAATTTTTTTTGTTCTATGTCTATTTGTGTTTATATTTCACGATAATACTCTATCCCTACTCTGTCAATCATGCATCTAAACATGACATCATTATGTGTTATTAGGTCTAAAATATTAACGTAGTGCTAGTATTCTTTACTTAATTATTCTGCCATCGTCGATTATCGCTTCATAGCAAAGTCTCTGATATAGTATGAGTTACCTGATTTTAATTTTCAACGCTCTGTCTTAGTTTTTGGTTACTTTATATCATCTTCTTACTGTTTTAAGTATTGAGCATGAACTTTTGTAATTCTATATGTTTTTATTTCTTCTAACACAGTCGCTTATTTTATGTCTCTAGTTTTATTTATCGTGCGTAATGTTGGATGAAGTTAGTTTTGTCTTATATACGTAATACACATTGATTAACTTAATTGCGGTTCCTTTATTATATAAGTATTTCTTTCGTTAATTACTACTTAGTTTATTATTAAGCCAGTCTTAAGCTTAATTAATAATATTATGATTATTAAATATAGCAATTAAGATCAAACGTACTGAATCTATTCGCAAATACTACAGCATTGCTGTACCATGCTGCTTAACTATTAGTTCTAGTACTAGTATTATTATTATACTATTTACATATATTGTATTAATTTTTTTGTAATTACTTATTAACTTTTATTGTATTATTTTCGTAAATGAGATCATATATGGCGCATATATTTGGATATTTGATCCATTTAACAATATCATATATTTATAGATACATTGTTAAATATATTAATAATATAAGTATATAATATTGGTACTTAGCTGTTAGTTTGATACTTAGCAAGACTTATTAGGTTAGTTGCCCTAATATTACGAGGATGTATACAGGGTATGTATAATGTTACTTAGTCACATATTATATTATATATAATAATATTCATTCGGAGATTATTAAAATTATCCGATATTTACATTTACTATACTCAACCTTTACTATCGATTTACATTTGATTTACCTATTCAGAGAGAACTTCATTTATTTATGTGTCTATGTTTGATGAAAATATTGATTTGTTTTCATATGTTTAATATCATGTATCGAGATACACGAATATATGTTGTCATATTTGTATGGGATATGATATTTTTAGTTAATCGTTATTGAGAAATTGTTGTTTTAATGCTTTTTGATGAAAAATGTAAATAAATCTTAGAATTATTACATGAGATTCATCGTTGAGTCTTATGATAGATCTGAACAAGGTTTAATTATCATTTTATTCGCTAGAATCAATACTTAGTGCCATATGATTAGATTCGAAACGTATTTCAAGCGTTTAATGATCTGTGAAACAGTGGAGGATTTGTACATTTTGAGTCTCTTTTAAAACGTTTCCAATCTATAACCATCATGTGTTGGGTTGAATTAACCATGATAGATTTTGCATGTCATATTGTTGCCAGTTTTACGACCAATAAGATAATAAGAATGGTGTTTAAAGTGTGAAAGCTTTTGTTCCATCAAAGTTCCGAAATAAGTAACCAGTTTCAATCACTAGAGTCGTATCTGCAATATGAAGGGGTAGGCCCATGAAGAAAGTACATTGAGTTGATATATTGTGGGTGTTTAACGCAAGTTGAGTCGGTTGAGTATGCATGAGTTATAAACTTAGTTATATGTTTGAGGGAACGGTTCCCTAGTGCTTTAGCATGATAGCACGAGGATTATATGAGCACGAATTATTTATGTTAAGAGTATAAAGTGAAACCTTTGATTGTCGAAATAGTATTCGTAATATATATTTGAGGCGCTCAATTTAAATTGTTATAGTCGGTTTAATGAAGGAGAGATTTTTTTGTGGTTCAGAAGGTTATCCTACACATAAGTGTATGGTGAAAGTTTCTACATGTACAGAGTCACGAATAATAAATTATGTTACTGCTTTAGATCTATTTGCATATGCACAAAATTGTGGTAGCAGTTAGTTGTTTGGGATTTTTCGTGTGTAATTGTAATTATTTTTGCTTTATTTTTAGCTTAATAACTGTTATATCAATGATTATGTTTAAGTCGTGTATTGTTTATCATTTACTGATATTACGCTATTACAGATAGAAAATAGTGCACGTGATTATACTGCATTTATATGAAATTAGGGTGATAGTACACACATGAAAACCTGGAATCCTCTGAGCTGCCCTTGCTCTGCCTCGCAATTATTGATAATACTGTTTCGAGTAAGTTTCATAGAATTGTCATCGTATGAAATTTGAAAGTATTATTTCTACTAGGTAAACATAATTAATATCTACACTTGTTCGGAACTCTTTTCTGCTCTAAATAGCAGATTAGTCAGTTTCTGCTAGCTAATCTATTTTATGTTAATAGATCGCAAATACATATATTTTCTTAGATACCACCTAACGATCTGAGCCGCAAAACTGACTAATTAAGTACTATCTAAATATCTTACTCATTCGAATGTCATAAATCTACCAAAACATTTAACAGGTATCTATGTATTATTGTTTAAGATAGTGCTCTGACAATAATTGGCATTAAGCGATTTAGTGACTTTTGTATGCACTATACGATTCATAGTCACATTACACAAATATTCTTTATTTATGTGCAATATTATGAAAATTTATAGTTTCAAATATCGTGTTCGATTTTTAGCAGTCGATCTACGGCTGTAAGTAACCTCCATGTTCTTTGCCAACTACTAACGTCTCAATGAGATCATTATTACATTATTCACCCTTAGTTTAGCTTGACTATACATAGCATTCCTGGACTAAGTTTGGATATAACTATTAAATCCTAAAATTTTTGATTATTTTTTATTTCGTTATCATTTTTATTATCATTATCATAAAACTCTATGCTCTTAAAAATAATGTTTGGCAGTATTATACTTAATTTGAGATTACGCACGCGTTAGCGATTCATGCTATATCTAATACCGTGCTGACTCCATGCAACTGCTAAGACGCCTATAAATGGCAAGACTTGTCCCCATATGTTGATTCAGACTGTGTTACTCATATTAATAAGTTCGGAGTATTATGATTTTGGAATTAAATCTGATCACAAATTATACCTTAACAGAAATGTGATTGTAATATCATACCTGAGATCATGATAGATCACTGGATAGGAGTGGTGAATTAGAGTTTATCGCAGGCCAATTGATGTGATGGTTTAGATATTGCGACATTGTGAATGTAACATCATTTAAGGAATACATTGATAAAATACCGAATTACAAATTTTAGTCTAAACAAAACGTAATTAAACAGATTGAAATTAACACTAAACAGATATCAACTAACCTTTACGGGACTGACACAAGAGAGCGAGATTAAATGGAGTCAACATTTAACGTACAGTAAGAGTTGGATTCGATCTAGCATTACTAGACTTAGTACTCGACTTAGCTGGAGCGATAAGCTTAGCAAGTACGATAAACCACATAGAAAATACGTTATCACTAAAAAGAATGACTGACGCAATATTCAGACACGAACTTACAACAATAAGAAGTCATGTAGATTCAACTCAGATTCACGAGGCTCGACAGAGATGTATGTCTGGAATGTCCTTGGTTTCTGATTATTACTGAAGCATATCTACTGAATTTAGAGTGATTATAGATAATCAATTTCATATGGACTACAATTTTACTATCAAAAATATGCTATGTAAACATCTAAGTAGATGCGAGATAATACAATAAAATTGTAGTATAATCAAATTTAATCACAATTAACGGCTAATAGGCAATCATTGATTGTATTAACTATATTAACTTGTGCTAATTAGGGCATAATGTTAAAAAAGCAACTGACAAATTTTTAGTTACAAAAAAAATGAATGAATCAAATAGATGAAATATATTGAATCAATAGATCATGGAATGGGCTGAGGAGGTAGCTTTTGAATTTACATGATTTATGTTTTAATTGGAGGTATGATAAAAACGCTAGAATTTGTAAGTTATTAACAAAAAGAATAAGAAATTTTTTATTTA
>JABUQX010028989.1:30000-32661 GCA_015478945.1 Trachelipus rathkii
TAAAATTGTACTATGAGTTGAATTGCCATTATTCCGTGCTGTTGTAGGTTGCAGAAATGTCTTTTTTAATCCCGCGTTGAGCGATAGAAATAAGGTAGAAAATATGCTATTTTTTTATATAATTTTTTTTAACTGAACAATATCCGGTAAACGTAAAGAGTGATAAAGATTCGGGTTCTCTCGGTCTACTGGTGGACGACGGGGGACGTATCTGTTCCCTAAAAAATAAAAAATTAAATTATTTGTTAAATCTTCCATGATTAAAAAAAAATGTCATTTTGTTTCTAGTGTAGGAATTGTAGTTCTCTAATTACACACCTGTCCTAAAGTAAACTCTATATATATAGTATATATAATTATATATATATTATATATATATTATATATATATTATAATATATATATAAAATATATATAAAATAATATATATTATATATATATAATATTATAATATGGCAAGTCTCGTTTCTGTTCAGGAACTAAAATTGATGACTCGAGTCTACGAGTCATTATATGCTGAGTACTTGAGAAGATTGACCTCAGTCACAGCGAATTTATACGATAATGAGAAAAATTACTTTGTGTTAAGCTCTTTAAAGTGTTCTACTGTTCACTGGTTTTGTTTTAATTATTAAAAATTGTAGTGAATTTATGACGAATTGTGTTTAGTTATTAATTTATTTCCTCGCTAATAACGAATGTGATCCAGTGGGATTTATTTTTTTTTTTTTTGATTTTATGCATTTATATAAATTAAATATCTCGAAAATTACAAATTAAAATTTACAAAAGCTTGAAGTCTATTTAACCGAAATTAACATAATTTATCATACTGGAGATCGTTAAGTCCGCCTAAGAATAATTACACGCTTCTATGTCCAGGTTTGCTGCATTTTTTGTTAATTCTTTTAAGAATTGTATTAAACGCCTGTTATTTTTTTGTTTTGTGATATATACTGATATATTATATAATAATATACTATATATTATATATATATAATTAATATAATATATATATATATATATATATATATATATGATATATATTATATTACTAATATATATATGTATATATATAAATATACTATATATACTATATATATATTTATTTTTACTTTTCGGCCACAACAGTGTAACATTATAATTTACAAAGAATAATATGAATATTGTAATACTAATCGATTATTGTAGAAATATAACAACATAAAATGTCTGCAAAACTTAGTTCTCAGTCCCAAGTATCGTTACCAACTTTCTACTTGGATTGTTTACAATGTACGTCTGAGGATAAGGTTAGATATGCGAGATATATATGATATACCTTTACGATTTGGAGTTTTTTTTAACTTTTTACTTCAACATCAATATTAATTTTTTCTCAACAAAGAGATATCAGAATATATATATATACTATATATTTTATATAGTATATATAATTATATATATATATATATATATTTATATTATATATAGTATAATATACTATATATATTGTATATATATTATCTATATATATCTATATATATATATATATTATATTATATAATATAATATATTTATATATATATATATATATATATATAATATATATATTATATATAATATATATAATATATATCATAATCCATTTAAGTTAGGACAACATGTATGCTATTAGTATAGGTTGGATAAAGATTTGTTAGGTTAGACAGATTAGTACAGTATAGATTAGGGCTAGTTTTAACGCCACAGTGAGTCAGTACAAGGTTAGGTCTTGTTTTATTGGACAGTGGATTCGAGTAAAGATTAGGGCTAGTTTTTAGGCACAGTGATATCAATAAAGGTTTAGGCTAACTTGCCATTTACCAGTCTAGGCTACTCGATTTCGCTAGGTTCTTAGAAGTATGTAATCTTTTATTATATATATATATTATATATATAATATATATATAATAATATATATATTATATATATATATTATATTATATATATATATATATTATATATATATATATATAATATATATTAATATATATATATTATATATTATATTATATTATATTACAAAATATCGAATTTCATGTATCGATTACGAGTATCGATTTTCGATTTATCGAACACAAATACGAAAATATTAGTGCTGCGAAAAGTAAACAATTTTACTATATATATATATATATATATATATATATATATATATATATATATTTATATATATATATATATATATAATATATATATATATATATAGTATATATAGAATATATATACTCGTGGCGTCGTGGTAAAATTCTGTGGGTAAGAAAATACTGAAGTATATACTTATATATATATATTATTATATAGTATAGTATATATATTATATATATATATATATACTATATTATATATATATCATATATATATACTATATATATATTATATATATATATATATATATATATATTATATATAATATATATGATATAAAAAAAAAAAAATTTTAGTAATTTTTAATGAAACTTAAATCGAATACACTTCAATATACCGTTATTTCATAAACCTAAGAGCTCATTTATTACCAAGCCCATTTTATCATTATTACAATTAACATCTTAAAAGACAAACATTTGCAACTCCACAGCGAAAATTCATCTAATACAAAAATTAATGATGCATACTCACTTCCGAGCAAATTAGCAAG
>JABUQX010028990.1:0-15000 GCA_015478945.1 Trachelipus rathkii
CTTTAAAACATATGGATAATAGTATTGCAAATCTCTTTTGATCCTGATACAGTCAATATATTAATCCAATCAACCCGAGAATTGAGACTTCAAAAATTTAATTCCTTTAACCCAAATGGATTTATCAAGTATTTAATATACCTCTAACATCTGCTCAAATTCGGCCGCTCACTTTCATTCACAAGTGCTAACTAATAGGAATTGTCCAGAACCACGACCTGCCTATCTCTGGAAAACTATGGAAAGTCCGCCCCTTCTAAATTTACAAAACTTCTCGGTCCCTCTAAGAGGTATCTAGTTTGGCATGTGAATGGTCAACCATCACCGGTCGCCTGATTATGAGATGAATACTCACCCGCAAGGTTCTCACATTCTCCAACTGTCTTCGCGTCCTTTTTACGATTCTATTTGCAAAATACTGTATTTCCTGCAGTCGATAACGTACAGGTGTTGATCTTCAAAGACTTCTCCTGCTCCGAATACATGTAATCTTATATGCCTAGCCGATCTCACAGCTGACTCTTTTCAGCTTGTAATGCCTCTCATCATTTATTCATCCTACAGAATCAAGGCATTAGGCCGTTAATTGTCTCAAGTTTGGACAAAGTTTGACATCCTCAATCTCAGTTCTGGTGTATCTGGAACATCCTCTCCGTTCTGGTGTATTTGGAACATCCTCAAATCATCGAGATTGACAGAGTACGAAATATAATCTTGAATTCATTCAACGAATGAATGAAAGAAGAAAATATTAAATACTGCCTTTATGTACCCAAACGAAGAAGATTTTGGTAGGTGTATTTGCGCCCCTGTAATGAACTTAGTCTCTCGTGTTAAATTGGATACCGCACTCCTCTGGACTTACTTTCCACACCTCTCTCTCTCGGGATGTGTTCCGAACAATGTGCTCACATTTGATAGCCGTGTATGACAGTCAATCAAAATAATCGTTGCTCAATATCTTTCCCTTCGCACTCCTCAGCACTTTGATTTCTATGTTTAGTAATCCAATACTTTTTTTTTTTTTTTTTTTTTTTTTTTTACAGTTTTAACCACCCACCTCACTCGGGCGAGGCCCTTTTCAAGGAGGGGGCGGAAAATAAAACATAAAAAAAAACCCCCTCAATTCCCAGGCCTAGGAGGCAAATCTCCTCAGGTGAGCGCAGAACTGCTGGGCTTTAAAGAAGGAAAGAAATTAACATATAGTTGCCGAAAAACACTTCGAGAAGCGCCAAGGAGTTCCACATGAACAGAAGTAGCAGGAAAGAAAGAGGCACCACAACGAACAAGTCTGGGGTTCTCATACTCCACGCAAAAACTCTCCGCGAGAGCAAGGCTTACCCCTTGTACTTGCGAGTCGCGCGAAACGTCCAATGGAGGTGGAATGCGAGTGGCCAACTCCCCTGAGCATCTACCGTTGTAGTAACTATAGAAAAGGAGATAGTGCGCCAACGTCACGTCGCAGAGATATAGGGTCAAGAGAGTTTGAAAGTAGGGGACAGTTTATAATCTCTTAGCTTTAGACTCAACCCTATTCAATAGAAGGGTGGAGCCGGAGCCCCTCCAAATGTGAGAACAGTACTCCATACAAGTGGCGAAATAAGCGCCCTTATATAACTGGAGTACTGTGCAGAGGTAAAAAATATCCCGCAACACTGAACACCGGAATCCAATTTCTTTGGAGGCCACCTTTTAGCCAACCATTGAAACTATGAGGTTTCCAGAGACAATTTATTGTTTATGTTAAGCCCAAGAATGTTTATGTTGTTATTCACAGGAGAGACGTTAGAGCCCGTCGAAGGAAATACGGAAAGTTGGGCCACGGTGTTTTTCGAAGGGAGATGTAGATCGAAGTTGGGTTTTTAAGAGTTGACCCACCTTTTACAAGGTTTGCGGTGGTTCTCCCTACCGGAAATTCCCCCATTTCCACGATCGACAGAATAGATATGGAAAGCTGAAGACGAGAGGCCAACTCTAGAACAAAAGAGGGAGCAGATTTGAAGTGAGTAGAAGAGTGGAGAGTTGAGTCCATCGGCATATAGAGTGAACATCCACGTTCCGGAAGTACAGCTGAGGAAGATCGTGATGAAAAGCAGGGAACAAGTTGGAGATAGAATGGCCTTGCGGAACACCACAGTTAACACGGAAGGAAGGAAGCCGGTCGCTCCTCCTTCTCTCTCCCCATCTACGAGTCGCTGATATAGAGCGACTGGAGACTGACATCATCTCTCAGTTAAGTCCACTACAGAGTCAATTCCTCGGAGGCAAACCGCCTCCTCCAAATTGGATCTCCTCTCCCTCCCTCCTCTTCAAGCGGAGCTCTCTAGATCGAGCAGCTGACAGCGTGCAATCTCCTCCTCTTCACTCTCTCTCTCCCGATCAGCTCTGGATACTGTCCAAGACCCACCACGCAGACCCTCCCCCCATCTCCCGCATTTCCCTAAGGGCTGAAGACCATAAATCAGTTAGATAGGAAAGAATGTCACCAGTTTGACCTCGAATGTCAAAAGACATAACTGATGATCTCCCTGAAAGAAGGGAATGACGACTCCAGATGATCCAGGTAAATGAGAAGTTAAGAAAGAAGCTTTCACAAGGATTTTAGATAGAATATTCAAGTGAGCGTTATATCGGGCGATAGGTTAGAAGATCAGAGCGGCTGTTCTTTTTTCGGGAATCGTTGGACAATACATCGCGCTTCCAGCACTGAGGACACAAGTTACTTAGTATCAAGACATACGAGAGTAGAATTGAACGAGGACAGGCGCCAGTTCAGAAGCACACTCCCTCAAAACACGGGGAGGAATACCATCCGGGCCACTAGCCTTCCTGACGTTCATAGATCTCAGGATCCCATGCACACGATCATGTGTAATCACAGGTAAAGACATGGAAACCTGAGAGGAGAAAGGAAGTGGAGGAGAATGCCTGAATCGTCCAGTGGTAGAATTAGATGAAAACAGGAGGCGAAGTTAGATTGGCCTTTTTCAAGAATGGAGAGTTAGCAAAAGACTGTCAGAGCGAAATCAGAGGAGGAAAGGCAGATTTACAAAAGTTGTTAGAGATGTTTTTTGGCAAGGGGCCAGAAATTTTTATCAGTAGGAGAACCAAGCAGGTTGTCGCACTTTCTTTTAGTGAAAGTGCGCTTAGCCTGTCGAATAGTATCCCTGCAAAGATTCCGAGCAGAATGAAAATTAGTAAGAGTGATAGGAGAATGAGAGTTTTTCCATGCCCGATACGCAATGTCTCTCTCTCTTGAATGGCGCGAGAACAGGCTCCATCGAACCATGGATTTTGGGGAGAAAAAGATTTAGTTGAAGATGGAATGAACCTGCTCATTCCATCGGTGATTACGGCCCCCACCTTTTCAGCGGTGACCAAGGCATCCCCGGGAGTCAAAGCAGGATTCATTCCAAGAGTAGTTAGCCAAAAAACAACGCAATTCCTCCCAATTAGCCCGATTAAAGTGCCAGAAATTACGTTTAGGGCATGGTGGAGCTGCTGGAGAAAAAGTATTATAATTCAAAGCTACAAGATTGTGGTCAGAGTTACCAATAGGAGGAGAAATGGTGTATTTATATCGAGAAGGAGTAGTGGTGAAACATAAGTCAAGCGTATTCAAGAATTGGTTAGGACGATCTGGAATATGTGTAGGTTCCTTAATTAGCTGTTCCAGATCGTTGAGAATACTGAATGTTTTCGCCTCCTCCCCAGCCTGCATCAGTATGAGAGGGAGCCCAACCACTCAAGTGTGTTGTACGTTGAAAATCCCTCCTAAATAGAGGACCTCAGCATTTGGATGGGAAAAAGTAACAGTCTCATGAGAAGTAGTAAGATAGTCAAAAAGAACGTGAAAATCTGTTCCATTAGGGGAGCAGTAGCAGAAATAGAAGTATTGTTTGCCGTTTTGTGGTATCTCCAAATATATTTAGCCACAGACGTTCGAAAGTTAGGGATTCAAGATTCCTCGAGACGTGGTTGTACAGTGAGTGTTTATTGTTACGCACTCGTAGGCACAGACACCACCATTTAGACGGAAAATTATAGAAAAGGTTATAAGTTAAGAGATTTAAGTTTATTTGAAAAAGAATCCCTGGCCAGCTGGGTTTCAGACAATAATAAAATGTTAGGTTGAGAGTTTAGAGAGGTGATATTCCACAGACTTCGTGATTAGCACGCAGGCCACCGACGTTACAAAGTGCAATAGAAAACCCGGCCTGCGCCCACCCCCCCATCCTACTGCCGCCAGCTCATTTTTCGATCCCAGATGCTCGTAAATTACCACACACAACAAGCTCTAATAATTTGTTAAAACAATGAATAATAATAAACAAAGGTAAAACAATGATGAATAATAATAATTGGACAAAACAATGAAAATTTACATAATAAAAGGTAATGAATAATAATAGTATAAAGGTAACAACACACTGAATAAAATCAATCTCTCTTTTAAAAATATAATAATGGTTCAATATGTTAAGACGCTTTTGTTTTTCCTGTAGCAACCCTATCAGTTCTAATTTAATGTGGCTGTAATAGCTGTATTTATTTCATTATATGTTTTTTTAAATAATGTTTCTTTAATAAACTTTAATATATTTTGGATGCTAAAAATTTCATATGTAAACCGATTAAGTATCTGGCAGCTTATGTTATCCTACAACGCTTTAAAAATAAAAAACTTGTTTTCTTTTCCCTCGTTTTTTATCCAAAGAACTTATTTATTATACTAAAGAGAAACATGAATCAATAGATCATAGATCAATAGATCATGATCAAAATAGATCAGGGAAGGGTAACCCCGGAGGGTGGCTGGAAGCCGCCAGTTTTATTTTACTGATTTACTGATTTACTGCTTTTAGGGTATGTAAAACATAAACAATTTGGTAATAGAAAATATGGCTTGAATCAATAGATCAATAGATCAATAGATCCAATAGATCTTGGAAGGGTAGGAAGATGGCTGGAAGGCAGTTTGATTTACTGATTAACGCCTA
Organism: Trachelipus rathkii; assembly: GCA_015478945.1. NCBI lineage: Eukaryota > Metazoa > Arthropoda > Malacostraca > Isopoda > Trachelipodidae > Trachelipus > Trachelipus rathkii. The sequence goes on from JABUQX010028990.1 coordinate 5,001, forward strand.
GGAATATTAGAGTATGTAAATGCAAATTTTTTAAAGTTATAAACAAAATAAATAAAAGTTTTTGAGATATGTTATACAAAATATGACTTGAATCAATAGATCAATAGATCAATAGATCAATAGATCATGGATGGGTAGGAGGCCAGAGTGGGTGGTTTTGATTTACTGATTTACTGATTTACTGCTTTAGAGTATGTAAAAATGCAAATTTTTTTAAGTTATAAACATAAAAAGAATAAATTTTTTAGTAAAAACAAAATGTTTAAAGAAAATAAAACAAAAAAAAATAAATAATTTTTTATAGTAAAAACAATGTTTAAAGAAAACAAAAAAAAAAATAAATAAAAGTTTTTGAGATATGTTATACAAAATATGACTTTGAATCAATAGATCAATAGATCAAAATAGATCAATTTACGATCAATAGATCAATTAGATCATAGACTCAGTACTGGAGGTGGGCTTGAAAAGGCAGTTTGATTTTAACTGATTTTGACTGATTTATTACGGAATCGATCATATAACATAGTATTTTACTGTATATACTGAGATATAACTTTGGATTTCTGATTTAACTGATTACTTGATTTCCACTGCTTTACTGAATTTACTGATTTAAACTGCTTTAGGGTATGTAAAAAATGCTTAATTTTTTACGTTTATAAACATACTTTACCCACAAATAAACAAAAATAAATAAATTTTTATAGTAAAAAACAAAAATGTTTAAAGAAAAAACAAAATAAATAAATAAATAAAACTAAAATAAAATAAGTAAATAGAAACTTACTTTTAACAAAATATAAATAGAAACTTACAAATTTAGAAAAGCGAAATGTATATATTAAATATGAACGACTTAAGCGAAATTCCAAGACTATCCGTAGGCATTGACTTGATATATAATATATATATATCTATATACCTATATATATATATATATATATGAGTATATATATACTAATACTATATACTACTTATATATTATATATCTATAGAATTTATATATATATATAATAATATACTATATAATATATATAATATATCTTATATATATATATATATATATATATATATACTAGTTATATTAGTTTAAGTTAGTTAGTTAGTTAGTTAGAATTAGTTAGTTAGTTAGTTAGTTTAGTTAGTTAAGTTAGTTAGTTAAGTTTCAGTTAGTTAGTTAGTTAGTTTAGTTAGTTAGTTAGTTAGTTAGCTAGTTAGTTAGTTTAGTTTAAGTTAGTTAGTTAGTTAGTTTAGTTAGTTAGTTAGTAGTTAGTTAGTTAGTTAGTTAGTTAGTTAGCTAGGTTAGTTTAGTTAGTTAGTTAGTTAGTTTAGTTAGTTAGTTAGTTAGGTTAGTTAGTTAGTTAAGTTAGTTAGTTAGTTAGGTTAGTTAGTTAGTTAGTTAGCTAGTTAGTTTGGTTAGTTGAGTTAGTTTAGTTAGTTTAGTTAGTTTAGTTAGTTAAGTTTTTAGTTAGTTAGTTAGTTATAAATAGTTGTTAGTTTAGTAGTTAAGTTAGTTAGGCTTTAGTTAGCTTAGTTAGGTTAAGTTAGTTGTTAGTTAGTTAGTTAGTTAGTTAGGTAGTTAGTTAGTTAGTTAGTTAGTTAGTTAGTTAGTTAGTTAGTTAGTTAGTTAGTTAGTTAGTTAGTTAGTTAGTTAGTTAGTTAGTTAGTTAGTTAGTTAGTTAGTTAGTTAGTTAGTTAGTTTAGGTAGTTAAGTTAGTTAGTTAGTTAGTTAGTTAGTTAGTTAGTTAGTTAGTTAGTTAGTTAGAGAGAGAGTATTCCTATATGTATGTATGTATGTATGTATGTGTATGTATGTATGTATTATGTATGTGTTTCTTCCCCTTCATGTAACAGGTGTTGAACTGTATTCTTGTTAGTGCAAGAACAAAGAACTGGTGTCAATTACAAGAACATCTGGTGCTTTGTTCAACTTACCCTATGTATAAACGTTATAATTGGCAGCTGATACCTTACCCCTTTAGGCTTAACTGATATTGGCAGCTGATACCTTACCCTTTTAGGCTTAACTGATAATTCCTTTGTCAATAGCTTAGTCCCCTTCTTAAAAAAAAGTCATAAATTTTTAAACCTGTCATTTAAAGGTAATTAAAATCCTTTCTCTCCCCTCATGGATTCCCACGCCCTTTGTTCTTTAACGTTATAATTGGCAGTTGATACCTTACACCTTTAGGCTTAAACGATAATTAGATTTTCTTTCTCTTTTTCCCCCCCCTTCTACAACCCTCCTTCTATTTCCCACCCTTCTATCCCCTCTTTTTACCCCTTTTTCATTTCATATTTTTAAAATCAGTTGAAGGCGAGCGACAGGACTGAGAGGACGTACGGCAACACCAACTCCGCAGAGGCAGCGGCACCGACACCGGCGCAACGACGAAATAATTTACATACGTATGTATGTGCGCGCGCCCGCGTGTATGATTGTATCTTTCCATGCATGTAAGTACGTATACGCGTATATATATATATATATATATATATATATATATATATATATATATATATATATATATATATATATATATATATATATATATATATATATATATATATATATATATATATACTATTTTATATATATATATACTATTTATACTCATATATATATATATATATTATATATCTATATAACATATATATCTATATATATCATATATATATACTATATATATATTATATATATACTATATTACTTATATATAATATATACTATACTATTATATATTAATATCCTATATATATATATATATATATATATATATATATATATATATATATATATATATATATATATATATATATATATATATATATATAATATAATATATTTATATTATAGTGTGTGTGTGTGTGTGTGCATGTGCGTGTTCTCAAGTGTGTTTAAGAGAAGTATTGCGCATCCGTGGTGCGTATGCGGTTGTATATTCTACCGTTGTATGAAACGTATTCTTTCTACAACATGTATATAATATATTATTATATTACTATATTATAGTACTATATATATATATATATAGTCCTTATATATGAGTGTTATATATATATATATATATATATATATATATATATTTTTCTTTTTTTTTTTGATTTTTTTTTTAAATTTTATTTTATTTTTTTTCGCAGGCATTCCGTTTTTCCAGGAAATCCATTTTTCCCAGTTTCGCCCAGAAGCCAAATTTCACTTTCCCAATTTCAGGTTCCTGGAATCCTTGAAGGATTCCAGGATTTCCAGGATTCGACCAGTGCCCATCTCCTCAATAGGCACTGGTAACTACTATATATATAATACTAATTATATAATATCTACCTATATATATCGATATAATATATAATATATATCTATATATATATATATAGTATATTATATTATAGTATATATACTATATATATATATATATGAGTATTCTAATTATTATAAAGTATATATATTATCATATATAATATATATTATATTATAATATAATATTATATATATATATATATACTATAATATATATATATTAAGGGTGTTCCCTTGTATGAGGGTAAACAAATTGTTTTTAGAAAATTTTCAAATGTCATTGGTGATCTACTTTATTATATAATATATATATATATATAGTATATATATATAATATATACTATATTATATATATATACCTTATATATATTATATATATCATATATATATCTGATATATATATCATATATTATACTATTAATATATAATAGCATATATAATATATTATATATATATATACTATATATATATATACCTATATATTATAGTTAATATATATATATATATACCCTATATATATATATAGTAGTATAATATATATATATATATATATATATTTATTATAAATATATTTATATATAATATATATAATATTAATTATATTCTATATATATATATTAGTATATCTTATATATATATATATATAGTATATATAATATATATATTATATTATATACTATATGTAATATATACTATATATATATAATATATAATATAAATATATATATATATTATATACTATATATATATATATATAATTATATATATACTAGTATATATATAACTATATATATTGTACTCACTATATTTAATATATATATAATATATATATATATATATACTCATATATATATATATATTGTATTATATTATATTATATATATATTATATATTATATATTAAAAAGAGTTATTGTAATTTTTTCAGATTTTTAAGTCACTTTTTATGGAATGTTACCAAGGCTGGAAGTTTCCAAATTTCAGGGAAAATTAAAATTGAACTAACAATTATTTATTAAACATTTTATTACACTGTGAAAGACTTTCGATTTGTTACACATTAATAAAAACCTATGAGGCTAAAAAAAATTAGTTTGTTTTTTGTACTTTCTTTTAAGACGTTAAAGTAAATTTTTAAGGTTCCGGATATTTGCTCCTAAATTGCTTTACTAACAACAACAACAATTGTTGCTTTTTCCTCGTGTATTGCTTGAAGTTTGGTGTACTCTTCCATCAGTGCCAATAAGTTCTGCTACATCATTTACAACTCTTAATAAACCAACTTTTGCTTTACTTTTCTTGTAGGATTCGACTTCTTTCCATTCTGTTACATATTTATGCAGAAACTCTGTTTATTGTACATGCCAAGATTTTTTTAAAAAACCCTCATTGTGTTAGTTGATACGAAATCATGCAAACACTTTTTAAGGACTACATCTGGATCAACTGGAGCTCCTTTCCAAGATTCCTAATTTTCTTCCGTTTTTAAAGCATTCTTTTCGCTTCTTGAGAAACATAGTCATCAAATAACGCAAGTGAAACAAACTCCTCTTACAGGGACCACAAATGTCCAAGAAACTTCTTCATTGCATACTTTGAAATTTCATTATTGATACCTTCATGCTCCTTTAGGTTTTTTAAAGCTTCAAATTATTTATTGAGACAAAACAAGCAGTTATTGCTTGAAACCAGCTATTTACATAACATTTCACAACAAACGAGCAAATGTAGCGAATTCCAGATTCTTCTTGTGTGGACAGTTTTAATTGATCTCAGAAAAAATATATTTTGAGTTAGTAAATTGCTTTTGCTATCCATAGAGCACGATGTAATTCCCCTGGAGCTTTAAAGCTTATTCCTCTTCTGCCAACTCCTACAGGAAATATGATGGTGAGATCTGAAAGTTTTTTATTGTCGTCTCGAGGTTGAAATTTCTCAAGCTGATTTTTTGGCATACTGAATGATATCTGATTCACTGCTGATCCACCACACTTCTTTCATGAATTGAAACATAGATATGGCAGTCTGAAAATCAAACAAGTGGCGTCGATCGAGCTTCCAGCGCATATTTTTAACATCCTTTGAATATATCAGTTTGTCAGCGGCCTGTGAAACTGCAAATTGACTTAAATCAACAAATACCTCAAGCATAATTTTGAGGACTTACGATGATCCACAACCGCACCCACTCCAGAGGCATTTCTTCTTTGTTCATCTTTATGCTCAATAAGGGTCCATTCTCCTCTCCTAGCCAATTATTGCAATTCATTATACTCAACAACTCAAACATTTATACGTGTATCAATATTTTCTTCTTCCAAGGTTTCTCAGTATTTAGTGAAGAAGCAGCAACTATTAGCCTTCTCCCTTTCCGATGGAAGTTTTTGTTATTTGGAAAGTAACTGGTCAATGCCTTTTTCTACATGCCCTTCAAGATGAAATTTTGCCTCTTTTTTAATTTATATAACAGCTATCACTTTCAGACCAAGATACTTTTTATCTCTTGTCCATCCCGAACCCGAATTTGTTTTCAAAACGAGCCCCCATTTTTTCAATAAACTTTGGCTTCCTTCCTTCAAAAAAAAAATTCCCCACTTCTCTAATCAGGTCATCCGAGCCTTTTTTGTTTTTGAGAAAGTAAAGTATCTTTATTCTTTTGGATTCTTGATCATATTAATAGTGCATTACGTGAACAATATCAATCAAACTTATCTTGTAGGAGTCCATTCTCCACTCTTCTCTTTTTAAACTGGTTAAGCCTTCCTGGGAGTCTGTGTGGCATTATTTTCCCTTGTTTTCTTTTCTAGCTTTTGGATTTCTTAGAAAAATGATTCTTTTATTTTCTCTCTCACCAAAGGCCTTCTTAAACTATGGGAATCTTAGCCTTTTCCAAAAACAAAGAATCAAATTTCACTAGAGTGAAGTGACTGGAATCATCGACATATTTAAGGTTTTAATTTCATTTTTTGTAAATGAAACAAAAAAATGTTGAGAACTTTCTTTTTTAAGGATGGATTCAACTTTGGTTTGGACACAATGCATGTAGACATTCGACTTCAAACAATTCAAATCGAATATCTGTAGCATTTCCTTTTTCAAATGGGCGGTTTTACTAACTTGACTGCCACACTAATAAAAAGTTGTTTATACATAACATAAAACATTAGTGTTAGTTTGATAACACATGCAACACAACCAAATTAAAAATTGGGTTTCAGAGATTCAAAATAGCGTATTCCTTATGAAATTTCTAACCTGCTGAAGCTAAAAAATCCCAATAAAAGGATATAATTAGCTCTTGCTTAGGAAAATAGTAAGCCGTTCGAAATGATAATTTTTTTAGTCCTACACTCCTTTGGTCGTATGGGGGAATTTTCGCTTTTGGGAGTTGTCAACACCTCTCAACTGACCATAACAGAACGTTCGCCCATATGTTTGTAGTTATAAACATAATAACTGTTAATGTGACTGTGAGTTTCATATTGTTTATCGCCTTTATTTTTTCAAAGGATTTCTGGTTTTGAGGTTGCATTTTAAAGTCTAAAATTTGTTATATAAAATGCCACGAAATGTGTAAATTTAGATCGCGAGCAATAATTTCTTTGTTACTTGTGGTTCGAAATAACAGTTGCGTTACAGAAACCCAATCTGACGCCCCTTGTGAAACTGCCTACAGCATTATTTTGGAATGAAGGTAGGGGACGAGTAAAGTCACTTCCAGCTCCTAACACCTATGTTGAAACTCTCGTTCAGTTTATACATGAGAAATGGCTGAAAAATAAGAAAAACGATGTAGGCTATTTGCTGTGCCTAATGGTTTGGTGGGAGTCTACAACCTACAGACTGCTACTTTTCCGCTTGACTTCTTAATCTATAAAATCAGGATTAATCAAGGAAGAAAAAGAGGAACAGTTTGAATACCCGAATCTTCTTTATATGTTATTCGAACCTAATTCACATTCAGATAGTCTAGCCAGTTCTTACTTCACCTAAATATTAATGAGCTTGAAGTAGAAAATGAAGAACAATGTGGAAGAAGAAGTACCAAACAAGCCTTCCACATCCCATGATCAAGATTTTGAGTGATCTATAATACCTCACACCTGAGTCAAGCGAAATTGAGTGATCTCATTCAAGACCTTGACTTGTCAAAGAGGATGGCAGAACTTATAGGTCCAAGACTATAGCAATGAAATCTTCTAGAACGTGATGTCAGGGTCTCACAGTATAGAAAACGTCCGAGGGATCTGCTTCCCATTTTTGAGAGAAACAATCTCGCGCTTGTTGCTGCGAACGTTAATGGCTTGATTGAAAATGTTTTGAATTTTGAACAGTATACTAACCCCTGAAATGGAGGCAATTCATAGACTCCTCCAAGTTTACTTTGAAGCTGTATTACTGCACAACGGAAACCGTCTTCCTTTTATTCATGTTGGTATTGCAGTTCACATGAAGGATACTTATGTAAACATGACAGACCTCCTCGATTCAATCAAATATGGTGAACACAGGTGGAAAGTCTGTGGCGATCTCAGTCATCACTGTACTCTTAGGATTGCAACAGGGGTACAAAAAGTGCTCCTGCTTTTTATGTATCTGTGACAGTAGGGATAGGAAAGCACATTACATTCAAGCCGACTGTCCTGCAAGAAATCTTGACTCTAGCGAGAAAAATGTCGTTGCCGAGTCTCTCGTAGACCCTAAAGATGTTTTTTTTCCACCCCTTCAAAAAAAGCTGGGTCTTATGAAAAATTTTGTCAAAAGTATGAGCCAGGAAGAGAGGCCTTTATGTACTTACGAGCCAAATTTCCTAGATTAAGTGAGGAAAAATTAAGGAAGGTATTTTTGTTGGGCCACAAATTCAACAACTAACTAGTAAAAGATCCTGCGTTTGACCGAGGTTTGGGGGGGAAGAAAAGAAAGCTTGGAAAGCCTTAAAGAGAGTTATACATGGATTCTTAGGCAACAAAAGAGATGATAACTACACTCAGTTGGTGACAGTACTTCTGGAAAAATACCATCAACTCTGATGCAACATGTCCCTTAAAATCCATTTTCTCCCACTCCCACCTAGACTTTTTCCCTCCTAGTTATGGAGCTGTCAGTGATGAACACGGAGAAAGATTCCATCAGGATATTTCTGTAATGGAACAAAGATATCAGGGCCGTTGGAATGAAGCTATGCTTGCGGATTACTGCTGGTCTGTGTGTAGGGATGCTCCGGAACTCACTTACAAGAGGCAAGCCAAAAGAAAACGATCTCATGAAGCCACCACATGATACTCTTCACACCGAACCACCTGCCAGGTATTCATCCATCAATTTAGAACTCTTAGAATGTAACTGTTATTAACAATATTTAAAATGCACTTTCAATGTTGCTGGCATATGTAATTAAAATGTATCGTTTTCTCTTAATCCGTTAAAATAACATATTTCCACCTATTGTATATCACAGAAACTAGAGCTAATAAAGATTTTTCTTTGTCATATTCGTTTTTCTCACCCCAAAATTAGTAAGATTACACTAATGAAGTTAAGGAAACATTCCAAAAATTTTTTTTTGTTGCCCAGTGTTTATGATATGTCTAATTATTTTTTTATAATATATACATAAATAACTTTTGACTAGGCCTACTATAACTTCTTCTATTTTCTTGATTAAAATTGGCACTTCGCCAATAAATTAGTTTCCAGGTATTAATATTTTTTAAAAAACCATTGTTCAGTTTTAATTATTTTTGATTCATATAAATATTAATTAAATTTGTTGAATATTTAATCCAAGTTTATTGGAAATTATATCATGTAATTGTTAAAATTATTAAAATATATATAATTCAAATAACTCATATAATTCATACAACTCATATAACTCATTCATAATATATAACTCAGTGACGTCATGTATGAACGCTTAGAGTGTAAAACATCCCTCAAGCTTCCGTTGGAGAGTTGCTTTAACATACGATATGTGCTTTTTCTAAAGTAATGAAATTTTGAAGAGGAATATTTTTAAGAATTTTATAGCTTTAATTAAATTTCGTATATTAAGCTAAAAAAATATGCTTTTTGAATAAGAAGAATCTAATTTCTAATGATTTATTGTTTAAAATAAAAAAAAGAGTAGTTCAGCCAGAAAAGGATGCTTTTAAAAATTTTGCGATTTACTTATGAAAAAAATCAGATTACATTGCTCTCTCTCTCTCTCTCTCTCTCTCTCTCTCTCTCTCTCTCTCTCTCTCTCTCTCTCTCTCTCTCTCTCTCTCTCTCTCTCTCTCTCTCTCTCTCTTTCTCTCTCTCTCTCTCTCTTACCAAAATCACAACTGACCAAAGAATGGTAAACAATACGTCGCATTCAATACTTTTTATGTTATTAACAATCAAATGAAAAATTGATAAAATAGAAGGATTAATTGTAATAATTAATGCAAATGTTCAAGATTGAATTATTTCCAGTTTTGAAATATTCATATAATATATATATATAGTATATATATATTTTATATATATATATATACTATATATAATATAATATATTTATATATACTTATATATATATATACTATATTATATATATTTATATATATATATATGCTAATATATATATATTTTATACTATATTTATATATATATATTTTTTTTATTAATAAGCTATTATTCTTCTCTGATTTTTATATTTACTATTTATCACTATTGC
>JABUQX010028990.1:35000-42500 GCA_015478945.1 Trachelipus rathkii
CGGTTAATACGTAAAGTTTTATAGCTAATACTCTACATGTATAAATCAAATACAAGTATCACAAAAGGGCTGATGATCGACAAAGTTATAAATCTCTTGAGTTCTTCGTAATTAGCAGACATATAGATATAAATATACCTGAGCGAGGTGCATGAGAGAGTGCGAGCGAGATTGAAACGAGACGGAGAGAGAGCACGGAGAGAGGAGGATACTTAATATCATAGAGAGTTATTTATTTGATTGGTAGTACGAGTCCGTGACAATAGTCACGATTGTTATTTTGGGATATGTGTGTCAATTCTTTAATATAACAATGAGAGGAATCATAAGTTAACTGGTGAATGGATGCCCGTGTAGATCGTCGTGATAATAACGACCCACCGATACATGAGAATCCATATTCACTAAATACTCACTAGGGGGAGAGGAAGGGATAACGCAACTCAGGGAATATGTGTGGATCCCACCTGTTTACGATAAGGTGGATTTCACTGGGTCTCATACATCAGGTAGTTAGGGCTTACACCAAAAAGATGGACTAGCAGCCAAGTTCAACATCATTACCACTATACATAACTATTTCCGAAACATCATATTACCTCATACCTTATTACGTAGACAACGCAACCCCTGCTAGACTTTCATTAGCATAGGCCGGGTAATGGGAACGTTGATCGCTCACCGTGTATTCCAGGATGGTAAGGCTACTCACTAAACATAAGGTCATGGGTAAGATTGGAAAGTGAGGAGGACGAGATGAGTATTGGAATGAGGTAGTTCAGACGGGAGGGAGTAAATATATATATATATTAGGTCGATTCACCGTATCGATTCAAAATATCTAATCTAGTGAATAAAGTCAGGTCTACGGCGTCACCCACGAGAGCAAGAAGATCCTAAGATGTTGTACTTAGTATCCGACAGGAGCGAGAGAGAGCTCCAAAACAGGGGACGGAGGGAGAGACTAAGGAGTTATATATATATAGGTAATAGGACTTACCCATCTCAAATATCCATCCTCATCCCACGCAAGGTATACCTATACCCCTATCACATTTCCCACCTCATCGATAGTCATAGGCGCCAACGGTACTACCAGATAATAGAGAAAGACTGGCGTACGCGGAGCAGAGGTATTCAATTCAGTTAATCCTACACACCTGGAACTACTATAAACTTATTGGGTCGAGTACTACTCAAATGTCCGTAACTGAACACTATCACACGGAAGAGTAGTCTACGAAAGAAAGTATAACATCGTGTGATCCGAAACTAGTTATTAGTAAATATCGCTGATAAATTATGAGAACTAAAAGGGTGAGCCTATATGAGGGTGAGTAGCAAATATATTTAGAACGGCAGTAAGGTCTGACACTTGATTATCTACGATGAGGTCCACGCACGGGATTGTCAGCGCGGAGTCTAGAATTATATATATAGTCTACCAATTATTATTAAGTCACAGTAGTAACTATATGAAGGTACTATAGCCTTACCAGTTATCAAAACGTAGTATATGTTATCTTCTCATGGACTATTATATTCTATAAGTATGATAAAAATATATATACTATATATACCTACTGAGGTCCGTATTAAAGTCATAAGCCTAGTATATAGAATAATTACGGTATACCATATAAAGTCACTGCAAAAAACAGCGCAAGAGAAGTTGGAGATACAACACTAAATCCCATGATTTAAGAAATCAGGTCATAACACAATGACAATAATAATGACTAGCAGAATAATAAGCCAAATACTGAATTATAATTAAACGAATAAGTATGAGTTATAATTTAAATAATCAGGTAATAACTAAGATAAAAAGACTTATTCCATACATTTTACATTTCCACTTGAGAGAGAACGATCTTGCTAACTGAGAAAATAATTGGATATTGTAGAATATGTTATTGTAAACTATAGCTATCCTGCAGGCTATTTGAAGAAATGAATCAGGTATTATTTAATATTGATCACCCATATCGAATAAACATCCTTCATGAATAATACACTGGAGATAATCATACAAATAAATCAATATATATAGAATAATATAATAATTAATCGATAATAACTACATACACTATAATAATATGAGTGAGAGCTGCCCAATGGATAATAATACATTAATAATCTATCTGAATCTAAAAATACATGGATGCAGATGATACATCAATACATAGAAAACAAGACACAGATAACGAATAGATAAATAAATATGGTAGTTTGAAGTACATGAAACATAGGATACAGAGTTAATGATCCGGCGGACCAATAATAATTATACAAATTAAATGAGAGTAAAATGTATATGCAACTCAGATGGTATAATATAAAATTAATTGTCCTGAGATAATCAACAATAATAATAGAGATATACACCAATAATAATTTACAAGTAATATTATGAAAATAATATCCAGATAATATAATACCGCACGGAAGCCGAAACGGTCGAACGGAAACGGAAAACAATTCCGGGCACAACACACGGGGCATGAGCAGAACGGGAAAGTAAAATGAATCACCCAGTGAGAATATAATGAATGATAGAGAATAATAATATATTAATAAGTGGAAGATGCCATATTAACTAGCCAGAGAAACGCGAATAGCTTACAAACATAACATTACTTTCAATTCGTCCTTCGACACCAACGTGAGATTTCAGCACACCAATATTTAGTTGTCAGTAAATACAAAACTTAATGGTATACAATTTCTGAAAGGGGGCTACTAATTGCCACACGATGATGTGTCTCTTTGGAAGCCCCAAAATAATATAAATCTGATTAAATTTAAGCAATTTGGTTTAAGGATTGAGCTTAATGTAATCCCAAAACGAATATTAATACAAATAGAATACATAATATTAGCAAAATAATAAAGATTATAAGTGTAAAATAATATCCATAATATTATAATATATAATAGGGACAAGTTTAACAATGATGAAAATAATAATTACAGTATAGTACCTATAATATAGATATATAATTATATAATAATAATATAATAATAATGATAATAATAATAATAAATACAATAATAATAATAATAATAATAACAATAATAATAATAATACATAATATTAATAATAATAAAAATAATAATAATAATAATAAAAAATAAAATATAAATAATAATTAATAAATAATAAATAAAATAATAAGCAAAATAGAGAGAGAGAGAACAATAATAATATATAATAATAATAATGAATAATAATAATAATGATCATAATAAATTATATATTATAATAATAATAGATAAAATAGAAATAATAATACTGATAAATAATCATAAGTAAACCTAATTAACACACGATAATAATAAGAGTGAAATAATATTAAAAATAATAATAATAATAATAATAATATAAATAAGTTACACACACCACACACAATACCAGAGAGAGCATAAATGAGAGAACTAATAATAAATAAGTAATGAATAATAATAAAATAATAATAATAATAATAATAATAATTAATAATAATAATAATAATAATATAATAATAATAATAATAATAAATATAATAATATAATAATAATAATAATAATAATAATAATAATAAAATAATAATAATAATAATAACAATAATAATAATAATAATAATAATAATAATAATAATAATATATTAATATAATAATAATAATAATAATATAATAATAATAATAATAAATAATAATAATAATAATCATAATAATAATAATAATAATAATAATATAATATATAATAATAATAGGCAATGGAATATACAATTAATAAATAATAGTATATAACAACCATAATATTTGAAAAATCTATAAAATAGTTCTAATGGTATAATATAGATAATATTATATTAATAATAATTGTAAAACAATAATAATAATAATAATAATAATATAAATAATAATAATAATAATAATAATAATAATAAAATAATAATAAAATAATAAATAATAATAATAATAATAATTAATAAATAATAATAATAAATAATAATAAAAATATAAAATAATAATTAACAACAACAATAACAATAATATAATATATAAAATAAAATTAATAACAATAATAATAATAATAGTAATGATAATTATAATCATAATAACTAATAATAATAAAAAAGCAAACTACGACTAATACAACAAAATTAATCACAATCGACTTTACAATCATAATACATCTAAAATTTACAATATTTCAATAATTAGTATATTTAGCTACAATCATGTTACAAACAATATAATAAATAATAATAGTAATAATAATAATAATATAAAATAAGTATAACATAATAATAGTGGATAATAGCAATTATATAATATAATATAATAATAATATAATAATAATAATAATAATAATAATAATAATAATAGTAATAATAATAATAATAATCAATAATAATAATAAATAATAATAATAATAATATAATAATAATAATAATAAAATAATAATAATAATAATAAATATAATAATAAATAATAATAATATAATAATAATAATAATGAAAATAAAAATTATAAGTGATAAAAACAAAAATAATAAAAATAAATCAATAAAATTAAAAATAAATTGAATAATGATAATATAATAAAATAATAATAATAATAATAATAATAATAATTAATAATAATTAATATAATAATATAATAGTAATATAATAAATAATAAAATAATAATAATAATAACAATAATGTATGGTAGTAGCTAGATTTTACGTAGTGTAAATCCCTGGGTTTAGGTATTTATTATATTTATTAGATAAATGTTTTAATTTCTTTTCTCTGGAGTAAACAGGACATGGTATGTTATTGTTTATGTTGCGCGCCGAGTGTTGGTGATCTATCGTTTGTCTGTGCTTACCCCTCTAGCGAGAAGTGGGCCATTGCAACAGACGTCTTTGAGGTCCTGTCAGTCTAAATAGCTGAAAAGCCAGCCCTTGAGCCTTTTCTCTTTTTAAAAAACCGATCTATTCACGGGAAGGGGAGGGTACAGTATAGACATACGCCTATCAACAGTCTAGTGCTATTTCTCAGTATTGAGGCTTTGGAGTGTAAGTCACGATATTGCTAACTATTTCCTTGGGGGTACCAATTCGCCTTGCTATGAGGTTTCTAAATTTGAAAAAAATTTCTTGCCAGGCATGCAGAGCAAGTCACATTAATAGTCATAATGTGTTGCAATTGGGAGTTAAAAACTTCAAATGTTTTATACCCTATCTGCACATTTGGCAGGGAAGAGAGCGTCCGAGAGAGTAATGAAGTGTTTAAAGGTCTTAAACGATACTCCGTAGGTTACCCGAGACTGAGCGGGTATCATCTCTTTAGGTTTGAATAATGGTTGTGTATGGCTGTAAAAGTCCTCGTTGTATTGCTAAGAGCCGCACATAAATCGCTTTTTGGGTTACAATAGCACAGGGTGTTGATGTACTTGAGTTTTTAACTGGTGTCTGGTACCGGGCGTAATTGGCAACGACAGTAAAAGTAAGTTTGAAGGTGTATCCTAGCTAGAGGACGAAGGTAATCATTTCCTAAAGGAACATGTAAAAGAAGGTAAAATTTCTTAATTTATTAACATCATACATGTATATCGACAGTCTGCTAACTAGGTTGTTAATATGTTCTTTAAATGTCAGTTTATCATCGATTGTTAATCCAAGTATTTTAGCATTTGCAGCCCTATTCAGTTCTATATTATTAATTTTAATTTTTAAATCGTTAATTGGTTTGTTGCTAAAAATTATGTAAGATGTTTTATTTAAATTTAAAGATAGCTTATTAGCATCTATCCATTTCATTATTTTTGTTAATGTGTCTGTTGCTTTACGGGATAGAGACTCGGCATCTTTGTCATTTATTAAAATGGAGGTATCGTCAGCAAAAGAGACTGAAAAAGCGTCATGAGACTTAATCAGATCATTTGTATATAGAGTAAATAAAAACGGTCCAAGAATTGAGCCCTGGGGTACGCCGATTGATGTTTGAAGTGTGGTTGAAATTAGTTTCATTTAGTTTTACGTATTGAGATCTCTCCTTTAAGTAGCTTTTAAACCATTGTAAGTTTGTCCCTTCAAAGCCCATTTTGTTCATTTTACTTAATAGTATGTCATGATCAATCATGTCAAAAGCTTTAGTGAAAATCTAATAATAATAGCAGGGAGGAGTCTTTATTTTCTATATTTCTGTACAGTTTTTCGGTTAAGCAAATGAGGGCATCAGCAGTTGAACGTCCTTTTCTAAATCCAAATTGTGAATCATTAAGAATATTGTTTGATATAAAATATTCTGTTAACTGATTGAAAACTATTTTCTCAAATATTTTACTAATCGTGTGTTTGTGATAGCTATTGGTCTATAATTTTTTGCCTAGGCAAAAGGTCTCCTTTTTTTGGGTTATAGGGATCAACTTTGCTGCTTGATATATTTGGGATAAATTCCTGTGCAAGGGAGAATCGATTCATTTGAAGCAGTGTTTTAAAGGGGTTGCTATTATGTCCAGCTGAAGTTTGAAGGATGTGATTGGGGATAGAATGAACATCACATTTTTTTGTTTTTTAATCCGGGAAGCGATTACCTTTTTACCTCCAGGGACGGTGATGGAATCAGGAAAAATAGACCGTATCTTGGGAGAAAAGTTCAATAACAGATGTTTGACAAGGGCTTGTCTCTACAGTATTGACTTACCCGACGATTTAGCGCAGTGTAAGTAATTATACTGTTTAGTCGTCTGCGATCTTATTGTGGTTGGCTTGTTAACTGATGTTTTAAATTCAGTTCTTTTATACATTGTGAGTTTTTTTTGTTATTGTTGATTAATTTATTGATTAAACCCCAAGTGGCCTTCGAGTCTTTGTTGCAATCCTGGAATTTGTTAGAGTAGTGTTTTCTCTTTGCTTTCTTAAGAACTGCTTTTAATTGTTTATCATATGCGTTATATACTTGGAATGGTATAATTTTGTTTTTAAAGTTTCGGTAGAGTTTATGTTTTTGGTTGATAGAGTTTAGCAAAGCTGGTGTTAGCCATGGGTTTTGAATTCTTTTAGCACCAAGTTTTTTCGTTTTAATTGGGAATGATTCGTCGTAGCATTTATTTAATATATTTACGAACGAGTTGAATTTTTCTTCGATGCCTATGTTCTCACTGTATGTGAATGAAAAGTCAATTTCATTCATTTTGTTTATGTATTTCAGCCTTTGATGTTCACCATCTAGTCTGTATTTTATGGTGGTGAATTTTTGAGTTTTATTAATAGCAATTTTTGCAAGACATGGAAAGTGATCGGACATATCACTTTTTATTACGAAGGTTTTAACGTTCCAGTTTAGGTTCCCCCAGATATGATCTATTAAGGACGGACATCTATTTTCGACGTTGTTTGGACGTGTAGGTAGTGTTATGTAATTGACGAAACCATTTGATAACATTAAGTTTGAGAGAGAGTTAGCCCGATTTGCAATGTTCTCGTTGGATAGATCAATGTTGAAATCACCCGCAATTATTAC
>JABUQX010028990.1:47500-50000 GCA_015478945.1 Trachelipus rathkii
GCTTGTTTGTAGCTTTGTTATTCACCACTATTACCTATTACTAACCTTTTATACGGCACTATTGGTTCGTAATTAACTGCACTTTTATTTATTGGTGGGGCACTTTAAACTTCACTTAGCACATGGCTAATAAACGACAACAATACATGAGAGAAAGAGAAGTACGTCTGCACCTCACAACGGTTGCACTAATAATAATAATAATAATAATAATAATAATAATAATAATAATAATAATAATAATAATAATAATAATAATAATAATAATAATATTATAATAATAATAATAATAATAATAATAATAATAATAATAATAATAATAATAATAATAAAATATAAAAATAATAAATAATAATAATAAATAATAAGAAAATAATAATTTTATAATAAAGAATAATAATATTATAATATAATAATAATAATATGAAAATAATAATAATAATTATTAATGATAATAAAATAATAAAGGCAAAAACAAAATTTGAACAGCAATATGATTACTTCACACGAATTTTAGATCTTTCAGGACAGAAATAATCCTCACTCTCAACTACTCGCCAGTAAGAACATTATCACATCCATATCCTCAGGAATGGTTTTTCTAATCCGAAACCAGTACAAATGTGGGCTATGCCATCATAGAGTCCAAAGAAGGAGTTGCATTGTTGCATACTCTAATTCTCAAGAGTCTCTTCTTCGGATTTTCCTTTTCCTTAGAAGTTTAGAAGAAACACTTCCCATGCAAGATCGATCCTTCAGAACTTAAACCATTGTTCAACGATATGTAAATCGTTGCAGTATTTCGCCTCCGCTCAAGGCAATTCCTCATTCGATTAATGAAAATACTAGTAAAATTTTTATTTGGTTTTTTAGTGGGTCTTACTTGCGGAAATTTAATTTAATTGTCCTTTTTGTGGGAGCTTTTTAGAAAAATTTGTGAAGTGATTTATTGTGTTGAAATTTTATTTTAGGTTTTAATATTACTTTCTTACAATAGTGGATTTGTAAAACAAAATATATCTATTAGCTATTTACACAAATAAATTTCATTACCGAATGAAGATGCCTTGAGTTCGGAGGCGAAATACTGCAACGATTACATTAGTCTTGAACAATGGTTTAAGTCCTGAAGGATCGATCTTGATGGGAAGTGTTTTCTTCTTAACTTCTAAAGGAAAGAAAATCCGAAGAAGAGACTCTGAGAATGATAAATGCATCACAATGCAACTCCTACCTTTGGAACCTCTAATGATGGCTATAAGCTTCCCATACTTTACGTGTTTTCGGATTTAGAAACCATTCCTGAGAGTGGATGTGAATTCCTACTGGCGAAGTTGAGGTGAGATATTTTATGTCTGAAAAGACAAATTCGTGAAGTAACATATTGTGTTGAAATTTTGTTTTTGCCTTTATTATTATTATTATCATTATTATTATTATATTATTCATTATATATTATTATTATTATTATTATAGATTATATTTTATGATTATTATAAATTATTATTTATTCTTATTATTATTATTATATACTTAATTTTATTATAATTATATTATTATTATTATTATTATTATTATATTTATTATTATTATTATTATTATTATTAATATTATTATTATTATTATTATTATTATTATTATTATTAATTATTATTATTATACGTGCAACCCGTTGTGGAGGTCAAACGTACTACACTATATATATATATATATATATATATATATATATATATATATAAGTGAAGTTTAAAGTGCCCCACCAATAAATAAAAGTGCAGTTAATTACGAACCAATAGTGCCGTATAAAAGGTTAGTAATAGGTAATAGTGGTGAATAACAAAGCTACAAACAAGCATACAAATAATCAAACATGGCGAATACTAGAAGTCAGGATTTCAAAAGCGGGGCCAATAACATCGGCACCACTGAAGAAAATAGTAATAATAACAAGATCAACAGCTCAAATAACAACAGCTCATTCAACAACAAGAACAAAAATAACAATGTTACAAGCAATAAAACCTGCTCAAATAACAATAACTATAATAATAAAAACAGCAACAGAGAAAATGACACCAACAAAAATAACAAGAAAAAGGATAAACAAAAAAATGGCAACCCCGGGGCAATAGAGGATGAAGAGGTGCCAAATCTCTCGTTTGAGAGCTTAACCAGCACGCAGGAAAATGCGCTCTTAAACTTGTCCCTCAACCCCTCCCCGCTACCCTTTACCCCTACTTCCCCCCCCACAAATGCCAATCCCTCTCCAGATTACTCTGATTTGCTTTTAGTTATTAACGATTTACAAAATGAAATATCTTTATTGAAACTTACTTTTCATGAATTCAAAGAGATTAGCAAACAGAAAGATAAAGAAATTAATGAACTAAAATGCAAATTAAATAAAATGGAATCTGATAATAAGGAGACTTCAAACTCTGACACACAATTACAACAAATATCGCAAATTTCGAATATTCAATCAACAGTTCAAAATATT
>JABUQX010028990.1:55000-59849 GCA_015478945.1 Trachelipus rathkii
CAGACGGACTAAACAAATACTTCGTAAACGTCGGTAAGCAAATCTTGAGAGACAAACCCCCTTGTCAAACATCATATGAAACTTTTCTCCCAGACTACGAGTCTCATTTTTCCTTTATTCCCATCACTGTCCCGGAGGTAAAAAAGGTAATCGCCGGATTAAAAAACAAAAAATGTGATGTTCATTCTATCCCCAATCACATCCTCAAACTCTCAGCTGACATAATAGCCAACCCTTTAAAACACTTGTTCAATGAATCATTTTTGACAGGAATTTTCCCAAATATATTCAAGACAGCAAAAGTGATCCCTATACCCAAAAAAGGAGACCTTTGCCTAGCAAAAAATTATAGACCAATAGCTATCACAAACACGATTAGTAAAATATTTGAGAAATTAGTTTTCAATCAGTTAACAGAATATTTTATATCAAACAATATTCTTAATGATTCACAATTTGGATTTAGAAAAGGACGTTCAACTGCTGATGCCCTCATTTGCTTAACCGAAAAACTGTACAGAAATATAGAAAATAAAGACTCCTCCCTGCTATTATTATTAGATTTCACTAAAGCTTTTGACATGATTGATCATGACATACTATTAAGTAAAATGAACAAAATGGGCTTTGAAGGGACTTACAATGGTTTAAAAGCTACTTAAAGGAGAGATCTCAATACGTAAAACTAAATGAAACTATTTCAACCACACTTCAAACATCAATCGGCGTACCCCAGGGCTCAATTCTTGGACCGTTTTTATTTACTCTATATACAAATGATCTGATTAAGTCTCATGACGCTTTTTCAGTCTCTTTTGCTGACGATACCTCCATTTTAATAAATGACAAAGATGCCGAGTCTCTATCTCGTAAAGCAACAGACACATTATTATTATTAATATTATTATTATTATGCTAATAAGCTATCTTTAAATTTAAATAAAACATCTTACATAATTTTTAGCAACAAACCAATTAACGATTTAAAAATTAAAATTAATAATATAGAACTGAATAGGGCTGCAAATGCTAAAATACTTGGATTAACAATCGATGATAAACTGACATTTAAAGAACATATTAACAACCTAGTTAGCAGACTGTCGAGATACATGTATATGTTAATAAAATTAAGAAATTTTGTACCTCTTTACATTCTTAGGAAATTATACTATTCACTAATACACCCTCACTTACTTTACTGTCTTCCTATCTACGGTACCACAAGTAACTCAGTAATCCACCCTGTTATTGTAACCCAAAAGCGATTTATTCGCCTCATTAGCAATACAAGAGACTTTTACAGCCATACACAACCATTATTCAAAAACCTAAAGATATTGCAGTTTAAAGACTTGCTAAATATATCACTCCTGAAAGAGATACATAAAATTATCCATAACAATGCATGTGACTTCTTGCTAGCAAATTTTCATTCAAACCAAGCAAGGCGCGTAGCAAATCAAATAAACCTAAAGAAATAAACTACATAAACCCTCCCTTCTGTAGACTTAAAAAAGCCACTCAAAGCGTCAGCTATAAAGCAGCTAAACTTTTCAACTCAATGCCACAAGATATCAAAACCGAAAACTCTACCATATCTTTTTTACTAAAAAATTAAAAAACATATTATCCTAAAGTAAATATTCAATAAACTTAACTAACGCCACGGATTAACACCTAGACGGGTAGAAAACTAGCTACTACTTACATTATTGTTATTTATTATTATTTTTATTAATTATTATTATTATTACTATTATTATTATTATTATATATTATTATTATTATTATTATTTTATTATATTATTATTATTAATTATATTATATTATTATTATTATATTTATATATTATTATTATTATATTATTATTATCACTTATTATTTTATTATTATTATTATTTATATGATTATTATATTATATTTATTATATATTAATTATTATTATTATTATATTATTATTATTATTATTATTATTAATTATATTATTACTATTATTAATTATATATTATTATTATTATTTATTATATTATTATATTATTATTATTATTATTATTATATTATTATATATTATTATTGCTATTATCAGCATATTATTAATATCTTATTATGTATTACTGTATTATATACTATTATTAAGATTTTATATTTGTGGTAACACATGATTGTAGACTAATATTAATTATCAATTGAAATTATTGTAATTTTTAGATGTAATTATGATTGTAATTGTGCATGTGAATTAATTTTGTTGTATTTGGTCGTAGTTGCTTTTATCCATTATCAGTATTATGATTATAATTATCATTAACTTATTATTATTATTATTGTTATTATATATATTTCAATTAATGTGTTAATTGTTTGTTGTTATTAATTATTATATATTGGATTATATTAATTATTAAATTATTATATTATTATTATATATATATTATATTAATATTATTTAATATTAAATATTAATTATTATTATTATATTATATTTATTAATATGATTTAATTATTAGTATTTGTATTCAGATTATTATAATAATAATTATTATTATATTATACTTAGACTATTTTAATAATATTTCCAAATATTATGGTTGTTATATAATATTTTATTATTAAAGTAATTATCATTGCTATTATATATTTTATTATTTAATTATTATTATTATTTATATATTATTATTATATTATATATTAATTATTATTTATATTATTATATTATATTATTATTATTATTAAATTATTATTATTATTATCAATTAATTATTATTATTATTTTATTTTGTTTTATTTAATTATTATTATTTTATTATTATATTATATTATTATTATATTATTATTATTATTTATATTATTATTATTGATTATATTATATATTATATAGTATTTAGTATATCACACCTTATTTAATTATTATTATTCATTATTATTTATTATTATTTAAATTATTATTATTAATTATATTATTATTATTATTATTATTATTATTATATTATTAATATTAATTATTATTATTATTGTAATTATAACACTTTAGTAATTAATAATATTAGGCTTATCTATAATAGTTATATATTATTAGTTCTTATGCATTATTATCAGTATTATTATTGTTATTATTTTATTATTATTAACAATATAAAACATTTCCAAAAATCACAAATAATATTTAGTAAATCATTTTTATTAATGTTCATTATTATTATTATTGTTATTATTATATTATTATTATTTATTATTGACTGTTAATACTTTTTGTTTATAAATTAAATCCTTATATTACTTATTATTTAATATTAAATTATATTATATTATATTAATTATATTATTATTGTTATTATTGTTATACATTATAATTATTATTATTCTATTATTATTATTATTATATATTAATTAATAGGTATATTTACTGAATTATTATTTTCAGCATTGTTAAATACCCCCTTGTCCCTATATATATATAAATATTATTATTGATATTATTATTACACTGATTCTTATTATTTTGCTAATATTATGTATTCTATTTGTATTAATATTCGTTTTGGGATTACATTAAGCTCAATCCTTAAACCCAATTACTTAAATTTAATCAGATTTACATTATTTTGGGGCTCATAGGACACAACATTGTGTTGCAATTAGTAGCCCCCTTTCAGAAATTGTATACCATTAAGTTTTGTATTTACTACAACTAAATATTGTTAATAATGTTAAACTTAAAAATACAATAATGTATGGAATCTTCCGAATGCCATTCCTATTCATTATATTATTATTTATTTAATTATTATTATTCCATTAAAATTATATATATTATATTAAAATTATTATTATATTAATATTATTGTTATATTAAAATTATTATTATATTAAAATTATTATTATATTGAAATTATTATTATATTAATTATTTATTATATATATTATTAATTATTATTATTATTATTATTTTATTGTTATTGTTATTATTATTATTATTATTATTATTATTATTATTATTATTATTATTATTATTATTATTATTATTATTATTATTATTATTATTATATTATTATATTATTTTTATTATTATTATTATATTATTATATTATAAATTAAAAAAATACATTATTTTTAAAAAATAGCATAGTTTACAATAAATATTCTACAATATCCAATTATTTTCTCAGTTAAGAAAAATATTTTACTAATAAATGTATGTATAATAATTATTATTATTATTATTATTATTATTATTATTATTATTATTATTATTATTATTATTATCATTATTATTGTCATTGTTATTGACAATATTTTTATCATCATTATTGCTTCCAACTTTTTGGCTGTTTTTGCATATTTTATATGTAATATCATATCCATCCATAAATAATATATAATAATATATAAATATACTATATATAAATATATATAATATATATATATATATATATATAACTATATAGAATATATATATATATATATATATATATAGATAATAAATATATATAATAATAATATATCATATAAATAAATATATATATATAATTCTAATATAAATATATATATATATATATTATATATATATATATATATATATATATATTATAATAATATAATATATATATATATAATATATTAATATATAATAATTATATTATATATATATATACATATATATATAATACTATTATATAATATATATATAATATATAATAGTATATAGTATATAATATATATATATATATAAAATATATTAATATATATATATATAATATATATTATATTATATATATGTATATATATAATATATATATAATATATATATATATATATACGTACTATAGTAATATATATATAATAATAC
>JABUQX010028991.1:0-2500 GCA_015478945.1 Trachelipus rathkii
CTCATAATTCAGTTAACCAACTTATTAAAGTATTTTTTGAGAGTGGTAAAAGCAAGCCACTTCAATATATATATATATATATATATATATATATATATATATATATATATATATAGGCTATAAGTGGTAGAAAAATACTAACTCATAGTAGGAAGCATCCTAGCAACTTGTAATATACACCAATCGATTCCTCATACCTTATAACCTAGGGGTAGACACCCATATTGGGCTATTCGGGGCTCAGGGAGGCTAGAAAAGGCTTAAAAAGTGGCACTCAGTTGGCACTATGTGGCACTCACTTGGCACTATTGGCACTCACCTGGCACTCATTGGCACTCACTTGGCACTCATTGGCACTCGCGGCGCTCACCTGGCACTCATAGAATACTCATAGAACACTAATAGAACATCACTAGATACTTCTTACGGTGATTGGGAACCATCAAAGTTGAACCATCAATAAATCTGAGTCATCAAAGTTGAATCATCAATATAGATGCCAACAGAGATGACGTCATCAAAGTTGAGCCAAAAAAGTTGAGCCATCAAAGTTGTAGGGGCACGTGTAGGCTAGGTATAGGTGTACGCTAGGTGAAGGCTGGGTGGAGTCTAGGTGTAGGTGTAGGTGTAGGTGTAGGCTAGGTGAAGGCTGGGTGGAGGCTAGGTGTAGGTGTAGGTGTAGGTGTAGGCTAGGTGAAGGCTGGGTGGAGGCTAGGTGTAGGTGTAGGCTAGGTGAAGGCTGAGTGGAATCTAGGTGTAGGTGTAGGATAGGTGAAGCTGGGTGGAGGCTAGGTGCGGGTGTAGGCTAGGTGAAGGCTAGGTGTAGGCTGGGTGTAGGCTATGTGGAGGCTGGGTGTAGGCTATATGGAGGCTGGGTGTAGGCTAGGTGTAGGCTAGGTGTGTGTGTGTGTGTGTGTGTGTGTGTGTGCGCGCGCGTGTGTAGAGTGTGACCGAAATATCAAAAAATAGGGCTAAGCCCCTAAGGAAGGCCAAAAATTAGGGTGGGCCAAAATTGACCCATGGAAGACCAAAGGGTTGGTCGAAAAAATTAGGGGGGGGGATACGTACAACGGTTGCTTACGCAACCGTTTGGCGCAACCCTTCTTCGAAGGGTTGCAAAAATTAGGGTTGCCGAAAAAATTAGGGTTGCCAAAAAATTAGGGTTGCCAAAAAATTAGGGTTCTCAAAAAATTAGGGTTCTCAAAAAATATAGGGTTCTCAAAAAATAGGGTTCTCAAAAAATTAGGGTTCTCAAAAAAATTAGGGTTCTCAAAAAATAGGGTTCTCAAAAAATTTGGGTTCTCAAAAAATTTGGGTTCTCAAAAAATTTGGGTTCTCAAAAAATTTGGGTTCTCAAAAAGGTCAAGGCAAAGTTAAGGTAAAAATTCAGGTTGCCCAAAGGTCAAGTCAAAAAGGTCGCGGTCAAAAAAAGGTCAAGGGCAGGTAAAAATTTGGGCTCAAAAAAGGTCAAGGGCAGGTAAAATCAGCGTTGGTCAAAATGACCAACGGATTCGCTGGATGTCAGTTTACGGCCCTATACTACTATATATATATATATATATATATATATATAATATAACTTATATATATATATATAAAAAAAAAAAACTTTGTTACTATATATATATATACTCTGCCCATATATATATATATATATATATATATATATATATATTTCTTTAAATATACAGAAATATATATATATATAATATATATATATATATATATAACTATATATATATATATATATATATATATATATATATAGTGCTGGGCATCGTTACTGAAAAGAAAAGTAACTTCGTTACTCCATTACAGTTATCCCGTTTCTCTGAGGCAAAAGTAACGAGTTACAGTTACTCCGTTACACCGTTACTTTATATATATATATATATATATATATATATATATATATATATATATATATATATATATATATATATATATATATATATATATATATATATATATATATATATAGCAACAATAATAAAATCGCTACACCTGCTGCTGCTGCTGCTGCTATATATATATAATCATATAAGGATTAGGTCTTTATGTCTCACCTGAAAGTACTTTGAATTGCTCTTTCTTTTAATGTGCCTTGTTTTTTTTTTTTTTTTCAAATTTGAAGATCTGAATAAATAGATTTTTCAAAGAACATTCATGCCACCTCTTTGCTTCAAGAAAATAGAACATTCATGCCATCTCTTTGCTTGAAGGTGAAGAAGTCATCTATGTGAGGCCAAGGATGACCAAACTTACGCTCGTCCTGGCTGGCTTCACCGTCCGAGACCTGAACCTCTAGTGGAGCTTTTGACACACCTTGATCTTAGAGGGACATTTTCAAATTAATTTTTGAAACTTTAATTCAATAAACAAGGTACACTATTCAGGTGATATTTGGTTTAGAGCGACAACTATCATCGATCCATATCTCAAAAACTACAATAGTTACAGGAAAAGGAATACATTATTTGGGAATACAAGCAAAATTTTA
>JABUQX010028991.1:17500-26452 GCA_015478945.1 Trachelipus rathkii
TGACCCTTTTTGGCCTTGACCTTTTCTACCACCCCTTTGATCTTCCATGGTATTTTTGGCCCACGGTATTTTTGGCAAGCCCAATTTTTTCGGCAACACCTAATTTTAGCAAACCCTTCGAAGAAGGTTGCGCAGATGGAGGCGAAGCCTCCCATCGTACGTTATTGCCCTCCCTATTTTACCCACCTAATTTTTTCGTCATGGGTCAAATTTTGACCACGGTAATTTTTGTGTGTCTTTAGGGGCTTAGCCTGTTTTGATGTCTTACCCTTGATCCTGGTTCCCTCCGCAGGTGCACCTCGCCAGCCGCCCTCCAGCCCGCCCGCCAGCCGTCGCGCTTCCCATCCCACCTGAACCGTTGTTCCATCCGCCGCCTTGTGTCACATATCCCTCTTGTACCTCCGTCCACCATACCGTCCCAGCCACCCACTACACACACACACACACACACACCACAGCAGCGCCCACGTGGTCATGCCACGATTTTCCACCGTCCCTTTTATCTGTCCTTGCTACCTCAAGCCTTATCGTCTCAACCGTTTCGCGTTCTTTCCAGTCTATAAATCAAATATATATGCACCGAAAGGATAGCGAATACCCACCACTTCGCGGCAAATTTATGAACCCTTTAGGTCCACACAGTCAAACGTGAGATCCTGGGAATGGAGATATTTTGAAATCAGGTATTTATAACCGTGCCGTGGAACCTAATAATAATAATAAATAATTAATAGATACATAATAATATTAATAATAAATAATAAATATATTTATATATAATATATATATATATATATTATATATATATCTAATATAATAGTATATATATATATATATATATATATTATATATATATATATATTAATTATATAATATATATTATATAATATAATATATATATAAGTATATATATATATAAGGTAAAATTACGAAGAAAATAAGAGAGAGAAGGAGAGAGAGATAGAAGAGAGAGAGAGGAGAGAAGAAGATGAGAGAGGAGAGAGAGAGATGAGAGAGGAGAGAGATGAGTACCACGTAGGCCGATTCACCTAGAATCACGTGTCAGTATATTATATATGATATATATATATATAATATATATTATATATATATATATATTATATATTTATATTATATATATATATATATATATATATACTATATTATATATTATATATAGGAACTAGAAGAGAGAGAGAAGAGAGAGAGCGGAGAAGAGAGAGAGAGAGAGAGAAAGAGAAAGAGAGATGAGAGAGAGAGAGAGAGCAGAGAGAGGAGAGAGATGAGATGAGAGAGGAAGAGATGAGAAGAGAGAGAGACAAGTTGTTTACGGCCACTTTGAGACGGTATTTGAGACAGCGAAAATTTTTTATTTTAATCATTTTTATTTGAAATTCGAGTTATTTTAATAATGTGAATTGATTTGCTTTAATTACGACCCTATTTTAATAGTGTTCGAATTGTAATTGTTTTCTGTTAGAAGGTCTCTCGTATTGAAAATCGCCACGTGAAACGAAATCTTTGAAATTCGATATGTTGTAACCCGTAAAAAGAAAAGCCACGTGGAAGACCGTGCTATTATTTTTATTTTATCTCTTTGCTTTTCCAAATTTTTATTCATTTTAATAAAAATGATTTTAATGATTTTGAATTGTTTTAAGTTTGAAATTATTTTAATATTGTGAATTTTTTTAAATCTCGACCCAATTTTAATATTGTAATTATTTTTACTTTGAATTTTTGTTTAGGTTTCGTTCAGTCGCAACTAAACCAACCGTGGCATCTACAAAAGAGATGCCGAGCGGAGAGAGAGAGAGAGAGAGAGAGACGAGAAGAGGATGAGAGAGAGAGAGATGAAAGAGAGAGAGAGGAGAGAGAGAGAGAAGAGAGAGAGAGAGAGAGATAGAGAAGAGAAGAAGAGAGAGAGAGAGACCGTATAGATATATATATATATAATAGTATATTATATATATTAATATATAATATATATATATATATATATATATATATACTATTATATTATATATATAAATAAAATATATATTAAGCCTTGTTGAGCCATGAATCCGGCACCTAGCCTCCATATAGCCTAAACCCAGCCTACACCTAGCCTAGAACCTGCTACTAACCTGACCTACCTAAACCTAACCTTAACCTAACCTAAACCTAACCTAACTAACCTAACTAGCCCCCTAACCTAACCTATACCTAACCTAACCCTCGGCGACACCTACCACCTATCTATCACCTATCTACAACACCTACCTAGCCTCCACCCCACCTTGAGCTCAGCCAGGTAACTGATGCCTAGCTTTGGTACGGTAACATACACACACACCCACACACACATCACACACAACACAGACCCACTGTACACTTATACACACATTAAACTATGACACTTACACCTCAGCCCATAGACACTTACATCGTACATTTACTTACTTTAATACACATATTAAACACACGACCTAATCCTTTGGTCTTCCATGGGTCAATTCTGGCCCATCCTAATTTTAGGCACTTAAACATTTTTATTAAAAACATTGTTTCGCGAACCTAAAACTGGTAACTCAATTACAGACCACTCTTTTATATTTAGCTTAGTACTGTTTTATTTATAAATTTCTAAAAATTGCATGTAAGAATTTTACTACAATTGTACGAAAATTCTATTAAAAACTATATACTTTACAGACCTTAAAGCAGTAAATCAGTAAATCCAATAGAGGTGTTTTACTAACAACCTAGCGGGGATTGTCAATGCCCTTTTGTTTTATACTGTTTTTACTGCTTGTAATGCATGTTTTATCTGGCTTTACCACTCATTTTTCACTGCTTTAACTTACTATGTTTACTGCTTTAACAACTCACAGTATTTTATTAACCATTATCATTCCTTAAGCAGTAAATCAGTAAATCAATAGAGGTTTACATAGCAACAAGTTTAGCTCATTTGTTTTACTGCTTTTACTGCTTTAACTCATTCTGCTGTTACTGCTTTTAACTTTCTGCTTTACCGCTTAACTCATCATAATTACAGTACCTTATCAAGTCATAAATCAGTAAACTCAATAGAGGTGTTACGCTAACACCTAGGGGGGATTATTAATGCCTTTTGTTTTACCCTGTTTAACTGCTTTACACTCATTTGTAAAACTGGCTTTTAACTCATGTTTTTACTGCTTTAACACGTATATGTTTTAAAACTGTTTTTATACTCATTATATTTATTAACAATTGTTTTTTTATTTTGTTTTATATTTTTTATTTTAGTTATTTTTATTTTTTTTATTATATTAAGTTTATTAATTTTCTATTATCTTTATTATTTTATTTTTATTATTATGACTAGTGTTATTTACTTCATGCCTATTGTTAATTAATTATTTAGACACACAGCACACAACACACACACACACACACAACACACACAAACACACACCACAACACACACACATCACACAAACAACCCAACTCACACGCACACTCACTTTCACATATAACGTATAATTTATTAAAAATTTTTATGTTTAAATTAAACACGTACATTTATATTACTTTCATGTCAAATAATACTAAAATTATTTCAAAAGTTTCTTAAAACTTCTATAAATGAATAAATCATCATTATCTTTGAACAAAGATTTATTATTAACTGTTAATACTTTTTGTTTAAAATTTTTAAACTATCAAGTTTTAAAATACTTTTTACTAAAATTTTATGATAATTTTATTAAAAACCATTTTATATATACGAGTTTAAAGCATAATCAGCTAAATCAGTAAGGTCACCCCTAGCAACCCTCACCCATCTACAATCCGAAGCTATGCCACGTTTGATCTATTGACTACTCGCTTTAACTCATCTTTTAGCCATGTATACGAGTATATAAAAGAACAAAATAAGTTCTTCTCTGCTAACATATCATGTATTTTATTAAAATCTTTCTATAGTTCTTTATTTAAAAATTAACAATTATTCACTTAACCATTTATGATTATTCACTTAGAGTTAAGCAGAAATATTCAAGAGTTTTTTTTTAAATATATTCGGGTTTCTCTTTATATTGATTGTATTATTAATCTATTACTTGACCAATCCCATCGAGCAAACATCAACACCCCGCCACTCCTTATCAGTATACGAACTGACTCGTTCCCTTCCTTTGTAAATGTGTTGGTAGATAATCCTTTTTGGTATTCCCGGGTGCGATTTAAGCCTAATTCCAGTTCAAAATTTATATTTCAAACTGACCTTTTTTCTGTAAACTGTGGTGCAATAAACTACGTTAGGCCTAAAGTTAGGATAAAGCTTTTTGGTCGGATAGGTCTAATTTAAATTCCAATACCTAGTCAAAAAAGGTAATTCCAGTATAGGACAAATCATTGTTATTATTATTTTTATAAATATATTTCCAAACCTGAAACATGCTGGATCGGTAAATCCTTTAAGCAGGTAAGAAGGAAATGTTTTCTTACTTTGATTGGGTCGGAGTAGTTTTCCCCTTAGTTCATAAGCTAACCACCAAGGCTCAGCATGAGCCCCACCCGCAAAGGCAGCCAACCCCACACCCGCTGTTGCGTCCCGCCGCGTCCCCGTCCGCCGCGTGGCGCCCGCAGGCGCAATATTTCCGGGTACCCCGCCATCCGCGTGCGCCCGCAGGCGCAATTATTTTTCCGTCGTTTCCCGCCCTGCCGCGTGCGGCCCGCAGGCGGCAATATTCTCCCGCGTACTCGCCCAGCCGTTAGTGTTATTTACTTCAGGCCTATTGTATTATTATTTAATAATATATTCAACTGAAACATTGCTGGGATCGGTAAGTATCCTTTAAAGCAGGTAAGAAGAAATGTTTTCCTTACTTGTGAGTGGACGGAGTAATCTTATCTCTATAATTGACTCTCGTATGTGATTTGGTCCGAGAATTATTTAATCGGCTTTTCTGGTTTTACGTAGTAAAAACATGTTTATTCATAATCCTGAACCTTGCCTGTGATTGGATGAAAATTATAATTGAGGATCTCGTGTTTTAGATTCCAAGAACGCGCATTTAAAAATCAATACTCGTTTTGGCTCTTGACGTGCACAAGTTCTCTGGTCTTGTAATAAAAGTGTCTTATTTTTCACATAGTGTATATCTGGAAACCACTTAACATGTATATCTCAATACAAGACATATTATCCAGTGGGAAATCAAGATCCAAGGAAGTAGGGTGGTTTCATTCTCATATAAAAGAAAACCCGATGGATTTGAATTTTTTCAAGTGTGCTACCCAATCACCCTGTTATATACCAAGCGTATTTTCGTGAGGCCCAATGAATTACTTTGTATATGTAATGCACACTGAAGAGTGGCTTACAGAATACTTTAAACCAACCCCAAGCTCAACTTTAAACTGGACCGAACAGGTATTAGCCTGTGCGAAGAAACCTGCGATAAGCAACTTACTCTATCATTTTTATATAACATTAAACCCATAATCAGTTTGGAAGTTAGATTAAGGTGTGAATTAAATGAAACAGGAGATAATCCAACTTCTTTAGGATTCTACTTTCAGGCTAGCGGCAGATGAAATATATGTTAGAGGTACGTAAGCGCATGTTAATAGCAGCTTGAAAAGAACATTGTGTTATCTTAATTATCGTAACCGTAATTCATTACATGTTATGCCAAGAATACTACGCATTTAAGAAAAACCTGATCGATGATCCTACGGATTCACGACCGCTCCTAAGTTTCTTAGTAGACGTACAGAAATTCAATTATCTACTTAGAAAACAATGGCCAGAAAGTATTTATGCAGGTGACCCGAATGTAAATATACATGAATCTTGAGCGGAACATTTTTAACCGTAATGTGTTAACGTGAGGCTATGAACTTTGAACACGAAAACTATATCAATTCGATAATGATAGTATGTGTAATGATGGCTATATTTGCAAAGATTTAGAGTAATTTTATATACAAATAATCATAAACTATAGTGTAAATGTAATGTGGACAGTGTTATATAAATAATATCCTGTATTAATCTTAAATTGTTGAACCTTATTATTAAATCATTGTAAATAATTTTATAACACTCTTGTTAATATTACTTAATTTTAGCCTTAATTATATATTATATATATAATATATATATATAATATTATAAGTAATAAATTATATATATATATAATATATTATTGTAAGAAGTTAATGATTATTAAACTTCTAATTATATAGTAAGGTTTTTATTATCCTTATATTTACTTTCTTAAAATAAAATTTACATTATGTTAACGAGTTTTAAATAATACGGAACCCCTAGGTTCAGGATTGAAAAAACAATGTTTTACATACGTAAACCAAAAAAGCGATAAATAATTCTCGACCAATCACTACGAGGTCATATAGATATAAGGATTACTCCGTCCACTCACAGAAAGGAAAACATTTCCTTCCTACCTGCTTAAAGGATCTTACCATTGATCCAGCAATGTTTCAGTTTGAAATATTTTAACAGTAAAATAATAATAACAAAGCACTCTGATAAAAATAACACTAACGGCTGGCGAGTACGCGGGAATATTGCGCCTGCGGCGCGCACGGCGGGCGGGAACGCGGAAATATTGCCGCCTGCGGGCGCACGCGGCGGCGGGACGCGGAAATATTGGCGGCGCCTGCGGCGCACGCGCGGACGGGGACGCCGGCGGGACGTCACAGCGGTGCGGGGTTGCTGCACATTTGCGGTGGGTCATGCTGATCCCTGTCGGTTAGTTATGAACTATGGGGAAAACTCTCACGACCCATCACAAGTAGGAAAACATTTCTTCTTACATCTGTAAAGGATCTTAATTCGATCCAGCATGTTCAGTGTTTGAGGGAAACAATATATTTATAAAAAATAAATAACAATGATTCTTGTCTATCTAATTACCTTTTGACCTGGTATTAAGATTAAATTAGACCGTCGACAAATAAGGCTTTACCCTATTTAGGCCTAACCTAGTTATTGCATCCACATTTTCAGAAAAGGTCAGTTTCGAAATAATTTTGGACACCTGGAATTTAGCTTAAAATCGCCCCGGATACACAAAAGAATTACCTAACAGAACAACAGTTTTAAAGCAGAGCGAGGTCAGTTTCGTAATCTGTAAGGAGTGCGGGTTGCTTGTGTTTTCTCGTGATGGATTGTCAAATGTACATGAAATAATAAAAAATAAATTAATAAAAGAAAACCTGAATTATTTAAAAAAACTTTGAAATATTTTTAAGGTTATTAGGAAAAAAAATTATGTGGAATAATTGTGATTTTTATAAAGAACTTAGAAAGATTTAATAAAATACATGTTATGCAGAGAAGAACATTTTGTTCTTTTTATACTTATTACAGGCTAAAGATGAATGAAAGCAGGTAAAAGTTCAATAGATCAAAACGTGCAATAAGCTGGTGTGAGGGGTGCTAGCGGGCTGTACCTTACTGATTACTGATTTATTGCTTTAAGGTACGTAAAATATATGGTTTTAATAAAATTTCATAAAATTGTAGTAAAGTTATTTTAAAACTTGAAAGTTATAAAATTTATAAACAAAAAGTTACAGTATATGAATAATTCTTTGTTCAAAGGTAATGATTGATTTATTATAGAAAATTTAAGAAACTTTGAAATATAATTTTAGTTATATTTGATTGAGTAATATAAATGTACTATTTTAATTAAAACAAAATTTTAATAAATTAATACGTTATATGTTAAGTGAGGAGGTGCAGTTGGCGTGTATGTGGGCGTGTGTGTGTGTGTGTGTGTGTTGTGTGGTTGTGGTGTGTGTGTGTGTGTGTGTGTGTGTGTGTTCTGTTCTAATAAATAATAACAATAAGCAGAAGTTAAATAACACTAAGTAAAATAAAAATAAATAATAAAAATAATAGAAAAATAATGAATATAATAATAAAAACAAAATAAATAAAATAATAAATAATAAAAGTATAAACAAAAGAAAACATAATTGTAATAAATATATAATGAGTTAAAACAGTAAAAACATATAAGTTAAGGCAGTAAAACATGAGTTATAAAGGCAGTAAAACATGTCAATGAAGCTTTAAAGGCAGTAAAACAGAAAACAACAAGCATACTAATCCCCCTAAAGGTGTTAGGTAACACCGTCTATTGATACTGATTTTCTGCTTTATAAGGTATGTAATGTTATATGATAAAAAGGCGGGTAAAGCAGAAAGTTAAAGGTCAGTAAGGCAGAAAGTTAAAGCAGTAAAGCAGTAACAACGCATACTAATCCTAGGTGTTAGTAACACTCTCTATTGTTTACTGAAGTTATGCTTAAGGCATGTAATGTTTAATAAATATGTGAGTTAAAGCAGTAAAACATGATAAGTTAAGCAGTAAATACATTAAGGTTAAGAGCATAAAACATGCACTTAAAGCGTAAAACAGTAAAACAAAGCATACTAATCCCTACGTGTTAGTAGATCTAATTGATTTACCTGATATGTGAGGGCCGGTTATGTAAAGTAATGTTTTTTATGGGAAAATATTCTTAATAGATGAAAATTTCTTATTACGTCTTTTTTAAAAATTTAAAAATAAAAAGTACTTAAGTATAATATAAAAGATTTCTGTATATGAGTTACAAGTTTTTTTAGGTTCGCGAAAAATGTTTTAATAAAAAGTGTTTTAAGTGCCTAAAATTAGGATGGACTAAAATTGACCCATGGAGACCAAAGGGTTGGTCGTGTGTTTATACGTGTGTATAAGTTTAAAAAACAATTTTATGTAGAGTGTAGTTCTATGGTGATGTGTAGTGTCATAGTGAAGTGTGTATAATGTAGAGGGTGTGTATGTGTTGTGTGTGTGTGTGTGTTACTCAAGAGGCTAGCCATCGTTACTGGCTGAGCTCAAGTGGGGTGAGGCTAGTCAGGTGAAGGATAGGTGTAGGCTAGGTGTAGTT
>JABUQX010028992.1:0-5000 GCA_015478945.1 Trachelipus rathkii
GTAGATTATGTAGTTTAATGTACATTAATTAGAATTTTTTAATATTGACAGAAGACCCTCAAGTATACTTTCAATTATTATTCATTTATTATATCTAATTATAAATAATAAAACAGAATACTTTCATGGAGTATTCTCTCTGCATTATTATTATTATCTATTCAATTTATGTAAGTAGTCTTGGGGAAAGGTTGGTGATTTTATTATTATTAATTATGTTTTATTTCACTGATTATTCTATTATGTAATTATATTATTTCTATATAATTACTTTATAATTATTTTATTATTCATTATTATTATGATTTATATTTTTAAAATAATTTTGCACATTCTTCATACTCCATCTTATGTTCGTAATGTTGAAAATTTTTCAGTTAAATTTAATAATTCCCATATTATGAGAAAGAACAAGTGACTATTATCATTTGCATTATGCAATATCAGTTTCATTTTATTTTTAATTATCATTATTATTATTATTATTATTATTATTATTATTATTACTTAATTATTTATTGATTATAAATTAAATTAAGAAATATGATAGTTCCCATAGAAAAAATTTCAGCGCACAACGAAACTGCTGCTTTCGAGAGAGATCGCGTGCGAGAGTATATAAATTGAGGTCTAGTTATTCCCAATATTCAATCAAATTAATCTAAGTTATTTCATTTATACATTAAGTATGTAAAATTCCAACTTACTTCAATTAAATTAAAACCCTATTAAGCAATTTACGATTTTTATTATTATATATTATATATTAATTATTGACATTGTTAATTATGTATATTTAACGTTTTAATTGTAATATTTATATTGCTGATTAAATTGCCAAGCGGAAACAGAAACTTATTAATTATACAGTGTTAAATATTAAATCACAATAATGTTAATTAATTATTGAGATAGATTATAATTACATCTCTTTAGATATCTATTCAGATGTATCATTATTAGTGTAAATATATTATTATTACATTTGAATTTTAATTTCAGATCATTATCCATGCTATAAATCCGAAACTTCAATTATACTTATTTCAAATCTCACTCATCTATTACTAAATATCCATTATTTATGACTCTATAATATATATCAACGAGTAAAACTAATTATCGATGACCCGTACTTCTGACAAACAAAATAAAAATTCAACGATCCCGTGTTCCAGTCACTATTCAAACACCGTGTCTGTATTATCTCTAATATTAACAAGCGGCGTGTCCACGTGTTCAATTGCACTCAAAATTAGTGTAGAGTACTAAGCACAGAACGCCATTCGACATAGTGTTACAGGATGACGAAACACCTTCACATCCAGAGTAGAGTCAGACACCGCGATGACTCTACGTTAATGAAAAAACGCTAGTTAATATACTAGAAGGTTAAGATTTTTACCAAATACGAGGAGCCTAGTATTAACGATATGTACTTACAGGAAAATTCTAAAAATTGTAAATGGTCAACTCCTTGCCATAAAAGAACTAGCATACTTACGTGTAGGCTTACGTCCGATGACGACAAGCTCATCGATTTTATTTCTCATATGGTAGACTAGATATCATCGATTTCCTTACGCTATTTGTTTTGGGGACAAGCAGAGCTAACACTATATCTAAACCTTCCTATGTTTATGAATAAGAGTTAAGGAGGCTATATTGGCTTTTGGAGAT
This sequence comes from Trachelipus rathkii, assembly GCA_015478945.1. Taxonomy (NCBI): domain Eukaryota; kingdom Metazoa; phylum Arthropoda; class Malacostraca; order Isopoda; family Trachelipodidae; genus Trachelipus; species Trachelipus rathkii. Next base: position 1,681 of record JABUQX010028992.1, read on the forward strand.
TCAATTTTTATCTTTGAGGAATAGCATAGCAGATATATACATTCCCAATAACACTACATATTTATATCTAATTTATTAATATTAGAGTAATTGTAATATTAAAACTCCAGTGAGATCACAATATAGTTAGATAATGGATAGCTTTACAGCATATAATATATATAATTATTAGTGCAATAGATCTACACTATAATAATTATATATATATATATATATTAATATATTATATTATATATATATAATATATTATATATATATATATATATATATACTAATATATATATATATATATATATATAATAATATATATATATATATATTATATTAGGTATATAATATTATATATTATATATATATATATATATATATTAATAATATATATATTAATTAATATATTAGATATATATATATATATGAGGTATATAATATTATTAATATATATTATATTATATATATATATATATATATATATATTAATATATTAATATGTTATATAATAGTATTTCGGCTGAGCTAGTTCTGTTATACGCGTTGTAATAAATATTATTTAATTAAAGAAATTAGTATATTTAAAAAATGTAAATTGGTAAGTGAGCAAAGTGGCAACTATCGTACGTATAATATTAATAAATAATATAATATATATATATTAATAATATAATAAATATAAATAAATAATAATAATAATAATAATAATAATTAAATTAAATATTAATAAATTAATAAAATGTAAAATTATTATTATAATTATTTATATAATTATTAATTATATTATTATTAATTATTATTTAATTATTATTATTGACATGATTATATATATATATATATATTCATATTTATTAATTTATATTAATTATTATTATTAACTAATTATTATTATATATTATTTAAATTATGTATTATTATTATTATTTATATATTATTATTAAATAATAATAGAAAATACAGAAAATAGATAAATTATTATGTAATAAAGCATAATATTAATCTAATTATTTATATATTATTATTTTATTATTTATTATTATTAGTTATTTATATTAATTATTTTAATTATTATTATTATATTATTATTATATTATTACATTTATTATTATTATTATTATTTATTATTATATTAATTAATTATTATTATTATTATTTTTATCACAGTATACATACTAAACTTATCATTTTAAAGTTTAGTCTTAACTGCATAAAATAAAATATTAAAATATCTAGCTATCTTGGGCTTCAATAGACAAACAGAGTTGATACTTATCTTCCTTCTTCTTTACACTTACAACTACTTATATACCATTATCCCTTCGCCCTGACCATACCTACCCTCGATACAATACCCAAGCCCCTCCCCGATTACCCTACCCTTTTTCTATCTTTAGTGAGCTCCACTATAGGCATAACACATACAAACTTATGTATATATAATACTATAATTAATATATATATAATTATATATATATATTAATAATATATATATATTAATATACTATATTATTATACACTATTAGATAAATAAATTTTTAGTAAAATATAACTACCTAATATATAATATTATATCTACTTATTTTTTCTGAGTGGATTATATTACGGTTAGAGCTTATCAACCTCACGTAATAAAAGTAATCTATACTTACTTTTAGTGATAAAAGAGATAGAATGTAAAAACTACTACATGTATTAGTTTAAAAATATATTACTTTAATTTTTGTGTGGTAGTAAATAATGTAAACTTTAATAGTATTTAAGTTAAAGATAATTTTATGAAAGGACGAGGACAAAAAAAGGGATTAAAATAATATAATTGAACTATTTTTTTTCTAAACTGATCAACTTTTGTGGAGTGCACGAAAACAGAGTGCACAAATATTTTTTACTGATCGAATGTAAGTTATATTTGAGCGAGCGTCTGTGCGCTAAAGGCATGCTTCATATGCGTGATTGAATATTTAGTATAAATTATCATATATTCCAGCTACATTGACACTCAACTATACATACATTATTACAGCAACTTAGTGAGTAAATTTATATCTTATTACAAATAACTACTCATTAGTATTAAATAAAAATATATATATAATCGATCACTATCAAAAATTCGGTTTTACTCTGAGAGTATTGTATATATGATTCACATATATTTATTCGATATTCACAACGTGCCATGTACTTAGTAGAGTGAAAGATATTCGAACACATTCACACTTCTTTAGCTTCTCAGTAGCTATGAGTGTTTATCTATAACACACTATAGACCAATAGGAGATGATGATTATTTATGACGATATAAAAATTTTAATTTTATATATTATTATTATTATTATCTTACGTAATATTATATATATATATTATACTATATATATATAAATTTTATTATTTATTATATATATATATAATATAATATTATATATATATATATAATATATATTATATATACTATATTATAATATTTAATATATATATATTATATAATATATAATATATATATTAATATATATATATAGGTTATAATATTATATATAATTTAATATTAATTATATATTATATATATATAATTATAATATATATATAATATATATATAATATATATATAATTATATTAATATTTAATTATTATAATTATTAAATAATAAAATATTAGATTATATATATTATTATATATATAATTATATATATATATATATATATATATATATATATATATATATTATATTATACTATTATTATATATATAATATAATATTATATATATATTATATTTATATATATAATATATATATATAATATATTATATAGTATATATAATATTAAATATATATAATATATAAATTATATATTAAAGTATATATATATATATATATATATATAATATATATATATAATATATATATAATATATATATAATTATATAATAAGGTTAGTATATCAGCTTGAGTAGGTTAAAGTGACAAATAGAAAGAAAAGACCCAGATAGTATAATTGGGTAAAACTAATATACGTAACATAAATTAATCTTTTAAATTGAGCTTGACCTAATTGAATATACAGAGATGAATAAGAAAAATAAGAATAGAAAAAATAAGAAAAAGAAAACTCACACGACGCAGTCTCTTGAAGCTATCACATAAAGCCCGCGATCACACACACTGCGCGTCATCGAGGAGCGCGAGCTCTATATTCGAGCTATCCTAGCTTACTATATACCACACACACACTATGCTAGCTTTTTTTCGTTTTTTGGCAACCAATGGTTACAACAAAACACTACACAACACAACAGCACAACAACCTACAAAATTAACTATTAACGTCAGAAG
>JABUQX010028992.1:12500-42795 GCA_015478945.1 Trachelipus rathkii
ATTTATTTTTGAGATGTTATTTAACATTCATACAACATTTCGCCATAACTAACTTCAACTGTCCTTCGGTATCGATGAATAGGTTTTTTTTCAGAAGGGATGGGATATGTTGGCTTTCTTTGTTTTTTTTGTTTTTTGTGTTTTTTTTTTTTTGGTTTTCTTTGGGCTGCTTCTTTTATTTTTTAGAACAACTTGAAGAATTTATCAACTGCTTGGATTCTACTTCAATACTTTAATATTCTTCTTTGTGGAACCCTTTAGCTCTTGGGTCAATAGCCGTTTCTTTATTTCTTCTGCAGCTTCTTTAAGTTGCTTAAAGTTCAATCCCGTTTTTTATATTATTTTCTTTAGTTTAGGCATAGTAAGTATTGTGGCTTCAGTAGCTTCTTTCTGCAATAGATTATATTATGCTGCAATTTCCAATCTTCTCTATTTTATTCTTTTTTACCTCAAATATTGGCTTTCTATTAGCTTTTTTTCTATTAGAAAGCCCTGAGTAATGCCACTCCTTAAAATCTGATTGCAAAGGCAGAGTTTTCTTTCTTGCAATCAAGTTTTACTTGTCTTCTTTATGCTTTATTTGATCGACGGAGGTAATGTTCTAACCACAGTGGTGAATGACAGTATTTCTTTTATATTTCAATAATATATATATAAATATGTTATATATATATATAATAATTATATTTATATATATATAATCATATAATTATATATAATATATATATATATATTATATATATATAATGTTATTATATATTATTATATATATATTATATATACTATATTAAAGCACTCTTGATAATTACTGGTCCAGACTAATTTCGATATGAGCAGATTGCACGATGTTTGATAGTAAGGATTGGTCGAGCACCGCACCGCATCATACCCACCGCACCGCACCGACACCAGAGTGATCTTATTCACGCCCGCAACAGGCTCTACGATGATTGGGTATACGAAGACTTAGTGTAAGAGGTCAGTTAGAGTGAGGACGAAACAAAGTTTATGAGATATTTAGTAAAAACTGTAAAAATGAGTCTTTTGTCAAGGAGATTGGTATGTGATCAGAGTATGTGATAATGCTCAGTGGTATGTGATCAATGGTATGTGGTAAAAGTTCGACTTGTCAAGGAGATTTGGTGAGAGTCATTAAAGGCTTGGTGATTAAATGGAATAAAAGTCTTTTCCGAAATTTACTGTCTTTTGATGCCCCAATATTTGTGTGCGTACTCTTTAAAACTAAAGTAACCTTAAATGAGAAGAATAACTACCACATGTTCCTCTAAAAAAATTAGCCATTAGGAGGAGACTCAAGTTATAAAAAAGATTTAGCAAGTTTTTTTTTATTTTAAAGTTCACACCTCAGATATTCATACCCAGGATCCGACCAAGGATCGACCAGGCCCTTGCCATTGCCACTCTGTCGCATCTACGATTGAGAGTACTGATAAGTTTATTCTTTCCAAATAGTAGGAATCCAAATGATCTTCTCTAACTGTCCTAAGGTTGTTAAGAATAGATTTACTATAGGAAGAGTCGTCGTCCTCCCATCATTAGTAATAAAGAATATGGTGAACAGTAAAATACCCGGAATGAGGAAAGACAAGATGAGTATATATTTTATTTTTTGTGATTAGCTGTTATAAATATTATCAGTAGAGCTAGGAAATTAATAAGCGCAACTGTATTGAGTTTCAGTCGTGATGGGAGAGGGTTGAGCCATGGGGTGTGAATCAAAGGCTTCCAAATCATGGTACGAAACAAACGATGGTCGCAGTTTGAGAACTAACTCACTCCTTTTCTGAAAAACAACCATGACATGAAAAATTGCAAGGGACAGTAAAAAGCATGACTTGCTTTTGGAAGTCTACTCTGAAGTTTGATCACAGAAGGACGTGATGTAAGCGGAAAAGAGGAGCTGCTTCATCCGAGGAAAAATATACATAATGGTTAAAACGAGATAATGAAAAAAAAATAGGGACCAGACACCCAATAGGTGCATGTCGGTAGTTCATTAGGACAGTCCTTCAGGCATCAGAATCGTCAGATTCTAAAGTAGTTACGATGAACGACTCTGCTTCTCTATAATGGCTGGTTAAAATTTGTAATTTTTGAATTAACATGGAAACACTGTGATAGGGGCCGTAAGTTAATATATATGATCAGAAGGTAATGGACCGGTTTCGAATATGACTCATGCTGTTAATGCCTCCATAATATGAGGATCGATCTTGAATAAAATTAGCTCTCGTCCTCTCTATCGCATACTATATAGCGTCATACTGTAGTGATGAATATTATGCAGAAGTGGACGGACATAATCCCACATCTATAAGGCGAAAAAAGTTGGCAGAATGGATTCCAGCTTATCTCAACACTTATTTATCTCAATATATATATGATATCTATATATATATATCATATTATTATACTATTATATTATATATATAATATTATTATTATATATATATAATATAGTAATATTACTATTATATAATATATAATCTTAGAGAGGTAAGATGTTAACTTCCTTTTAACTTCCTTCCTAATCCTTTTTGATTTCCTTCCTCACTCTTCTCTTAATCTACTTAACACACAATGCATTCACTCCCCATCTACACTAAACATCTCACACCTTCTACACTGGAACGATACTGAAATTCATATCGGTTTCCTTCTTTCACTCATCCCTTTCTACATTACCTACCTACATCTAACAATTATACTTTACGGCTATAATTCATTTCTCTGATATCCAATACCTCATTTCCTTTGTCTGACATTAGAGAATGTCACATGGTTAAATATTAATGTAATCTTGCATCACTTACACACACACACACACACACACACACACACACCACAACACAAACAGTATATATATAATATATCTTATATTATATATATATAATATAGACTAATATATAAATAATATATATATAGTATATACTTATTATATATATATATATATGACTATATATATAATATATAAAGCTACTGTAGAAATACCCGTGGTAAAATTAAGGTCGAAGTTTAATAGAAAGGATATGGTTATCATCACTAGTACACCAAAAAAACAAGAGGCTAATGAACCGAATCAAATAAACATGGCCAGGATATTATTTGGAAGGACTCTTGATATTAGTTATTTGGCTTCGCCTTATTATATACGTGTACATTATTTTCATTTTTATAAATTTTTATAAAGGTTATTATATATATATAATTAATAACTATACCAGATACATAATATATCAAATAATTAAAAATATTTTTAATTATTTAATTATATAATAATGTAATAAATATATATACATTACAATATATAAGTATAATATATATAAATTAAAACCACGCATACACATTACCCTATATCACCCCCGCATCAAGGGAGTATAGAATGGAAAAATGTATATCCCTAACTATTACAATAAATGAATATCATATATATAAAGAATTATATATCTTTTATTAGGAATTTTATTGAAGATTTAAATAACGGTAGTTTCCTTTCCCTTTATAATGGCTCATGCAAACACTAGTATTCACATGTGGATATCTAGAACGATCTTTCCCTCACATCCCCATAATAATATTTATTTGTATATATATAATAGAAAATTGAAATCATGTTTGATTTATGTTTTATATTTGATATTATATGCTATATATGATATAAATTAAATCTAAAATGAATATTATGGGGGGGAGGGCTGTGTATAGGAAAGATACCGGGTGATGGGCATGAATAGGAAGAAGCAGAATGATATACCGTGAAGACAGGAGTGACAGCATTTAGAAAATGCTTTAGAAATGATTAAGGTCTTATAGAAATGCATAACAGATAACTTTCATTTGTTTTTATTCTTACTAACCTTCCTATTCCTTTAATAGTAATTCACACGATTACAAACAAACAAAGCCAATCATTAATATATATATTATATATTTATATATATTAGAAATATTACTAATATTAGACTATGAAACAATTATAATATTGAATTGAGAGTTAACTAATCTATACCATTTATATAACTACTCATATAGTAATACTACTACGTACGTTAATAATATATATATATACAATCAGAACTCAAGCTTCAACTAAAAATCATAACTTATCGGACTATTATCATCTCTCATTTTTCGAACCATCATACATGACATTGCATAGATAAATGAGTGATAACAAACGAGATAAATCGTATTCAAAACCTCTTTAGAAAGAAAATCTAACTACGATCTTACCGCAAAACTACAAAAGGAAAAAACGTGAAATAAACTACATAGGTATTCTTCCAGTATAATAAATATAATACTAAATATAATGAAAATAAACATTACACACACATCCTAAAACTAGAAAAAAAACTACAAAAATAAAAAATAAGAATAACAAATAAAAAAGTAAACATCTCAATATAAGTAAATATAATACACTCTAAAATGAAATAATCTTATATACATATTAAAATACCCTACTCAACATAACTTAACCAAATCGACACGCTCAGCCACCATTCAGTTAACTACTATCTACTCATATATAAATAGGAATCTAGGCGCGTACTCCATTTAAAAGACAGTGCGCTTCAAAATCCAATACAACCGAACAACCAACAAGCAGACACGAGACCAACCTCGCCCGAAGAAACAGAAGCGACAATCAGCCGTAACATACACCACAATTGAGAACTCCAACCCCAGAAATAGTGACCACGCCCACCTCGAAACCAAAACAAGCACAAGGTATACCCAATAAACCCCGCCCTGCATTAGAGTAAAAATCCAATAGACCGACGCGGACACTAAAAACCAAGAAAAAAGAGAAGATGAGAGCAGAGCACAAAGCAGAGTGAACCAACTGCAAAAACTTTTCACCACGAGCGCGTCGCGATAGCTACAGATAAAAATTATTATTATAGTTTTATTAAGGGGGCTCGAGCCGAGGTGGACAGAGAGGACGGAGAGGTTCCCGCTGTCAGTCCCCCGCATTCGAAGGCCGACGTAGGAGCCGACTTTTTCTATTCAATTTGCGGACCTGTCAATCCTGGTATTCCTTTACGTTAAAAAAAAAAACAACTGTTTTGCAGGCAACTCGACGCTCTATTGCCTTAAAATCGAAAAAAAATCGATATATTGTTCGTTCATATATATCGGTTAAACATCCTTTCTTAAGGAAACAATTCATATTTATAGATTATATATATAATATAACATATTATAGTTATACTATCAGTAATTATATATATATATATATATATTCATGTTTAATCATATATATATTCCTTAATCTACATATAATTATTCTTAATTATATATAATATATTTATACCTTGCCATTATCATCTAGCGTAGGAATATACTATTACAATTATCAAATAATGGTTATTAAGAATTTATTTTATACTATATTAAATATTTGTGTACTTATTTCATAACTTCTACATAACTTTTTCAGGCAGCCTGCCTTTACCACGTGCCGTAGCCTTCACTAGTTAGCATTTTCCATATGTGCTCCAATGCTACACTGCTCATGGCTGCTTACAAGGTTACACCTTTCGGCTCGAACGTCGATCCGCGTCATAATGAGACCCTTTATTTCAGGCACTCCTTTACCGTGAATCGCACTAGCAGTCCGGATATCGTCGCGTAGCTATCACTTCATACTTTCAGACAGATCTAATTGATCTTTCTGCAAACCTCGATATATTGTAGCCACGTCGCTGATATGCCCTTGCAATTGTGTCGCGTTTGGGGATTTTTCTTGCGACATGAGATTATAAAACATTTTTTACCGTCAATAGACTGGAACAATATGACTATCGTGATATTATTTACTACCGTTTCTCGGCAGATCATAAAATGTCGCGTTTGTTAGCGCGCCCTTATGGAGGTGGGAATTTTGACATGTGTTTAGGATGAGCAATTTAGCCGTATATTTACCATAAAAATAAATACAATTAAATATATAAAAATAGAATAAATTGATAAAAAAGATAAAATAAATATATAATATATAAATATATAATAATATATAATAAAAATATATATATAATATAAATATATAATAATATATAAATATATATATAATATTATAAATATAAATAAAAATATATAAAAAAAAATATAATAATATAATATTATATATATATTATAATATATTGCAAAAGCTAAAAAATACAATAATATTTTTTCCTACTCTCCAGACGCTCTCTCTTGCCTTTTGAAACTCCGTTCTATTGGAAAAATTATAAATTAATATCATTTAATTTGGATTATAATATATATATATTATATTATATATATATATATTATAATATATTTATATATATATATAATTATATAGTATATATATATATATATATATATGGCCTCCGGAGTATAACTTCATAATCCACAGCGAAGACATACACTGTAATCTTGTTACGCCCTCCACTCTTCTTTTTGCATTTATCGTCAACGATTATATACCATATAGGATATCAAGGTGCCTGCATAGTAGTGTCTAACTTCTTCCTTTTACGCCTATCCTTATATATATATAATATATATAAATTATATATATATATATATTTATATATGTATATATTAGTGATGATCGAATAACCCAACGGCACATATTTTGACAACCGCAACCGCAACCGGCAACAGCGGTTTGGTCACTAGTCTACGACATCGAAAACTGCAACCGCGTTGGTCACTGGTCTATCATAACCGCCAATTGCGGTTTTTTCAGGGAAAGTTCGCATTTATAAATACTCCTTCCTATCAACTTGCGCACTCTCTCTCTCTCTCTTCTCTCTCCTCTCGTCTCTCTCTCTCTCCTCTCTCTTCTCGTCTCTCTCTCTCTCTCTCTCTTCTCTCTCTCTCTCTTCTCTCTCTCTCTCTCGTCTCTAACCTCTCTCCCCTGCTCGTCACCTCTCTTGTCTCTCTCTCTCCTCTCTCTCTCTACTCTACTCTCTCTTCAGGTCTCTCTCTCTCTCTCTCCTCTCGATCTCTCTCTCTCTCTCTCCTCTTCTCATCTTCTCTCTCTCTCTATCTCTCTCTCTCCTCTCTTCTCTATATGAAAAACAAGGATCGTTTTACTCCTTTGTACTTCTAAGATAAGACAACTTACTAGTTAAGATTTATACGTAATTGAAAAAACTTAACACCTATTGAGAGATATTTGAAAGAATTGCTAAAACGTAAAGTTTCATTGCGTTCATTCCTCTATACACAAGTAATACTTTTATTGTGTCGTTAAAAACTTCTTTATCCAGACTCAGATTCGGGACTGAAGAGGTAAATTAATCGCTGGACAAACCAATTAAAATTCAGAGTTAGCTCGAAAATTTGATATTAAATTCAATTTCTTGAATTTCTTCGCCAATGTATCTAGATGCTCTATATAAAGTAAATTTTCTTTCAACTTCTTATGTTTTGAAGGAAGTATCAGAAAGAAATAACATATCAGCAGATTAGTCTTGATACCGCCGTGACTCTGCGTCCCTAGTCCTGGAAACATAATGGGAAACAGACTACACTATACTTAAATCATCACTCATCTATATACATATGACAACCGTAGAGGTCATTGCCTTCTGCACTCTTGCGTGACCCTCCAGCAGCTCTGTGTCAAACTCAACCATGATCCAATGTTTCAACATCTCAGTGCGCTCTAGGTTATTCATACAAGAGCTCTCGAAATAGATTGTTGAGGTGATATAGTTTTTTCTTGTGAATAGCAAAATACCAAAAAGAAAAAAGGATTATTCCGAAGAGATCCTTAATGTGGCTGGGAGAGGACCCCGGAACATAAATTCGAAGGAGTTGACAGCATGAAAGGTTAAAAATATTTGTCAAGATGCCCGTCCTAGCTAGTATACCAAGCGCAACAACTTTTCAGAGTGCTGGATTAATTTAATGACGAGAAAAGATGGTTTAACCAGGAGAAATTGATGAAAATTGTTGTTCCTTAAATCTAACTTGCCGACTTTAAAATCCTCAAATTACAAACTGGCGAATACATAAAGAAGCCTTTAGCATACTTTTCAGCTTTTCCAACAGCGGTGGAGATGAGGAATGGATGGTGTGCTGGAATTGTGCATGAGTCCTCGTCCCGCAGACCCTTGGCAATCGCAACAATGGCAATTGACATTAACTACCAAAATTTAGAAATTTCAAGGGTTATTAATACATAATAAAATAATAATATAATATCAAATAATAATTAATAATATAAATAATAAGAATAATATAATTAATAATAATAAAATATAAAAATAATAAAAAAATAAAATAATAATAAAAATAATAACCTGCTGGACTTCACCCAAATAAACAAGAATAATATTAATAATAAAAAAAAGGCTAAAATAAATATAAAATTATAATAATAATAATAATTAATATATATTATAATAATATATAATAATATAATCAATAATAATAATAATAATAATAATAATAATAATAATAATAAATTAAATGAAAGCATAACTGCTTTTAAAAGTGTGAAGCGCATAATTAGTATTTAGTAGTAAGTAGTAGTAAACAAAGCAAGGTTTAAAATTTCATTGTTTTTATTGCGATGAGGTCTACCGCGGTTGATGAAAAATTTAAGAACCGCCAAAAAACCGCAACACGGCTTATGGCCAAAAATTCAGCTTTTTCCGGCTCCCATTTATCACTAAGATAATTATCTAAATATACCGAGTCCGTGCCCCGAATACGGGCACTCCTTGTTATGAGCTAATTTCTCATGGATGCATGAGGCCGATTACATACAATCCCTTTCTCCTTAAGAAAAATATTTTTGTAAATATTACATTTTTTAAACACTAATACATCTTTATTCCGTTCTAATAATAAACCAAAACCGTTCTGATTAATCTCCATTATTATATTATATTTATTATACTTATCGATATTATTCAAGTTTCTGGGTAATACTTATAGCGTTCGTAGGCTCGAACTCATGACTGAGTCAATTGAAATGTGATATTGTGAAGTGATGCTCGCGTGGTATGATTAATTCGATGTCATTGAACATTGGACATAAAGATATTTCTATTATATATTATTTTTATAAAACTGATAAATATAATATGATTTATATATTAATAATATAAATATATGAAGCATAATAAAAACGTGACTAATTCAATCCTATTGTTATATAATTAATTATATGAGTCCAAATACCCTCGATTATAATCCTTTGAAACCTTATGAATCTCTGCTTTTAAATTTTCTAGTTTTTATACGCGCTAGTCTGATTTTTTATAGAATAATATATAAATACGAGGAAATTGAGTATGTGATGGAAGTCATACCACGCAGATTTTCGAATACACCGCAAAAATAAAGATTATACAGAATGGACCTAAAGGTTCGGAATACTCGGAGTGATAGGATGTTATTACTTGAGTTTCACGCGATGCCAGCTCGCGCTGTGTCATCTGCCAGGCGCTTATCTGCACTGTGTTATTCGTTTAGTGACTTTATTGTGACTATTATCCGAATCATTTGGAATTGGTACACTCGGTGCATTATTCGTGTAATTTGTAAAATTGTGAAGTGATTACTTACTGAATGGCTGAGTTATACATTAAATATTAATTTTAATACAAAATCAAGCACGAAGTTTTGCTAACATAGTGTCTCAAAGAAAAAATTTCTAAATTAAATTTTCAATTACCTAGGTATGCAGAGTTTTTCTCAAGATTATCTGTTGTTTAAAGTAACTTAAATCTCGCCGTCATATAGTCTGTAAGCCAGTTATCCCCGTTCATCAGATTACCCCGGATATATTTAAAATCACTACTAGATATAAGATTAGCAAGGAATTAGTATAAATCATTAAACAAAGTTTTGAATATAGGACTAGAAAAAAGTAGAGAGCCAATCTCCTACTAAATTCGGATCATCTCTATATTTACCTCCTCTTTACTCCTTACGAAACATTTCCAACTCAACTCCCCCACCCCATATTACCTACTTTATGTTTGTTGAGAGAGATCAAATGTAGATTGTACTTCCGTTTATATTCAGCTACCACACCTAATACTTTGTATTATGATAAATACTTAATTTACTCTCATATTTGCAGTGTGTAGTCATTGACTCCTTTATATATCATCCTATATAATAATATAGACATATATAAACCACTGGTCAAAGCTCGATGAATAGATCGATATTACTAATATGCAAATTATTTAATTTGAAAAATACATTAATTAAGAAAATTTATATTAATCAACATTTTCTGACAACTGTTACTCATTCTTATACGCAGGAAATTATCTAAATACCAACTAGCTCTACCAGAAATAAAATTATCGTTAAATATGTGACATATTCGTTTTAACCATAGCTCCCTGGTATGTCAATATTCGGATACATTAAATCCATATATTAAAATCACCAAATCGTCATCACTATCTGGCGAAGAAAAAAAGGATGCACCGGGTCCAGTCCTTGCAATAAGCTTAATCAATACTTGATTAGCAAGAGTTAAACAAACTTCGTGTCATCATGCAAGTTCTTAATTATAATTATATTTTTAAATAATAATTTATATAGGACCCATATTCTCATAGTATTAATTATCTATATTTATTTTATTCTTTTATGTTATATTCCTTTTTCCTTACATTAATTATTCTCCATCATAGTTTTATTCTATGATACATTCGAAGTCCGTTAAATTTAATTTATCCTACTACGAAAGATATATAGCCGAGATCTGTCATTCCTATATTTTAATAATAAACCCAAGGGATGGATAAGCTACTTGTAAAATATCCATGTGAGATGTAAAATTCTTTTGGAATTCATTATGCGCGTGCCATAAATTTTATTTCAAACGGTTCATTGGTTTAGATACCCCAAAAATAAAATTAAAATAAAACCCTAAATAATTAAAGAATCATAAATAATTGATCATAGTCTCTATAGACGATTCGAATATTTAACCAAACGTTTTCGAAGCACACGTCAATTTCCATTTTCGAATGTTTGATCTCTCTCTCTTAAGTCAGCGTCAGCCAGCACTAACGCATGCTATGTGTCTCTAAGGAAACGTTGTGATATATCGAAAGATTAATGATTATCTAATAAATACTATATTAGGAAAGATCATATGATCAGATAGTTTATTTTATACTTATATTAGACAGGCTGATATAAACTAGGTTTTAAAATTAACTTAAAAATCGCTTTTGTCAAAATTTCAACTAGAGGAGCACATAAAACGATTTTAGAACCAAATTTATGTAAGATATATAAAATTTAAAACATTTTACAAAAATAATTTTTATAGTAAACCATCATAAATTTTAAAAGAAATAACCAATAGGACTAGATGTGTAACACGAATTGAGAAAATCATATTTATATACTTATAATTAAGATATAATATATCATAATAAATATAGAAATATAGTAAAAAATATTAAATTCAAAATTTTATATAATATAAATAGAAAAGAATTTATTATTAATAAAAAATCCATATAATTATATAATATAAATTATAATAAAAAAAAACAAATATATTAATAAGCTATTATTACGATGACCACTAATAATCATTAATATATTTTTTATACGTGACTTAAAAAATATTTCAAGAAATTTATCAAAGTCTGAGCTCTTGTTTAATAAACGAGTATAATATATTATATATATATATATATATATATATATATATAATATATTATTATTTTAATTACGATTCCTCAGGTCCCTGTCGTGACTACGTAAGGATATACTACTCTCTTTATTTCAATATTAAGTCAACAATATATATTTATATTGATACGTTGGATTACAATGGAAATATATACATATAAGATACAACCACAACATATTAATATATAATATAATAATATATATATATTATAATATATCTATATTTATATAATATACTATATATATAATAATATATATAATATTTATATATATAATTATATATATTATATATATATATATAAGTCAAAACTCAAAGAGCAAAAGCCGCTACATTGCTACAACTAAGGATTACAGTGATTGTATTTTAGTTTTACGTTATCAAATATTATTTATCATATTTCGTATCTATTTTAGTACTACCTAATATAAACGGTCCAATTTATGATTTTCACTATTATTATGTAAAAAATATAAAATAAAATAAATGTCATTGGTACAATAATATGGTAAGATAATATACACTATATATTTTTGATGGAATATAATGTCTTTATTTCCCTTTTCTCCGTTAATGTAGTATCGTTACTTTATCTACTGTTCTTAGGGAACGTTAATCATTTTATATATGTAACAATAAAGTAACTATCATAGCATACAGAATGTAATAAGACGGTTATCTATTCAAGTTTGTTGTATTGTACTGGATATCTTCATCTTCTGCATCAGAGATTTAAACAAACGTGTACCTTCATACGGCAATATAGATATATATATTTTATTTTAAAAATAATCCCAGACTCTACTTTTCGTCATATCTATGATTTAATTTACTTTTATTAAATTCTCCACTCGTTAAATATTATTAATTTACTTCTCTAAAAATAATTATCTGTTAAATTTTTTTTGGAACTCAATAAGAAAATTTATAAGATAATGATCAACATTTAACTTGGTACATAGTTAGCACTTAATGACATCACTCATATCCACTTGTATTACCAACTTGTAATGTGTCCTGTGGGAAAACTGCTAGGAAGTTTTTAGGATTTAGATTTTCAGTCACTAGAATAATAAAATATATCGAGAGTGATAGAATTAGTGCAGAAATACTCAAGAAATGAGAAAAGAAAAGAAACACAAGCTATGCTTCATGAATAAAAATCAGGACGTTTCGAGGTATTACTCAGACCATTGTCTAGGCAAAGTTTATGAGTATCACCCTCTCGCAGTAAATTAAAAATATACAGAATTAAAAAATTTATAAAATGAACAATAAATAACAAAAAATATTTTATACGATTTTAATTTATTAATTTTACACTTCAATAACATAAACCAGAATGTACGAATGACGACGAGGAGGAAGGAGGGTGAACTAAGGCAAGAAAAAGCACAAGAGGGGATGAGAAATGTGGAGGAGAACAAAGAAGATATCTCTCACTCAATCTAAGATAAATGGAGAATAAGACTCTGTAACAAAACGTAGAGAGGGCGCTGACAGGATATAGATTGTAGTTAATTTTCTCGTACGGGGCTTAACGATACATCATACTCATTACTCCTGTAATCCTCTTCTCTCCAATAGTTTGTGGTGATAAAGAGTGTACGAGGGAAATGTTATTTATAATTAGAAAGCCTCGTGAGTATAGAATGATTAAATACAGCTATATCCCCCTCTTCCCGAATACCATTGAAGTGATTGTGGAAAAACTTATCTCTAGTGCTACCCCCTTCTCCATTATATTTTCTTCGGTCGTTACTCCCACTCACAAACCCTAGATCGTGAAAACTAAAAAATTATCCATGGAATAAAAAATACATTGATGAATAGTTAAATAATAGATTTCAGTACTTTTCAGTGAAGCCATAATTAAAAAATAGTCAATACATTAATGTATAATTCAACAAATAGTATGACTCGCAGTATTCACTTAAAATATACATCAACAATAATAAATAACAGTATAATATACTCCTTCAAGTTCAATTAAGTCAATTAAAATTCACTTAAAATTCAAACCGGAATTAAAAATAATAATAAAATGTGGAATAAATAATAATAATAATGAAGTGTTTACGTTGTTTATTGAAACTAGCCTAAAAAGTTAATGGCGCTTTTATCTCTTATATCATTATGTTAAGTTGTATACACAATTACAAGATATTTTAAACCTCCAAAGTTTTTGGTGAAGAAGTTAATTAAATATTACCGAGTGGAGGAATTTTTAAAGTAGATGTTAAACAAGTCTATTCCTGAAAATGGAAGAATAAAGGAAGTCTTCTGGAGTAGAGATTGAAAAATTTAAAAAATTGACTTTTTACTTTTAAATTTATAATATAAACCTAAATTATATAAACTTAAATTTCCAGGGCTCTTTCTTCAGAGATGCAGTCCACTGCATGAGGCCAGGGATTCGGTATTTTTAACTGTCTCGTGTACCCGTAGACTTTGAGCGTGGACGCAATTTTTCCAGCTGATAAGAGATCGGTTAGGAGGATGACCAGTAGATCATACAACAAACTTGAAGCAACCATAAAAAATCATGGACCGTGTCAATGGCAAATTAGTTCTTGTAAAATTTCCGTAATTTAGTAGCGCTACAAATTTACTATCAGATTCTGTTACAGGTGCGTCTTGTTATATAGTTTTTTTTTCATTTTGATTTAATTCTCCGTGATTTTGTTATTTAATTTTATCATTCTATTGCTTTGCTTCCTGAAAATGCTATATCCCTCACTATAAAAGGTATAATATATTGATGTGTCCCCAGAAACCTCTATAGTGGGTAAAAATTAATATCTAATTCTATTATAACGGTAGAGTGGTGTGAATTACAAATATTAAGGTGTGTGTAATTGTGAATTTGTAATTATTCTAGAAAGTAAGTAATTCTGCTGAAGACTGGGTCAGTACTAACCCGGAACGCTACGTATTTTAATATAATAAACGCAATGCTTATCTCCCATCTCTTTCGTCTCGAATCTTACATGTTGTTATTCTTAATACATTTTATTTGTTCTATAATAGATTGATCTTTTTATATTTATTTACAAAATTAATAGATAGCCTATTTGAGAATTAAATGTTAGATCATAATGGAGCCTGGAATATAATTTATAACCTATATCAGTAACAGTATAATACATCATTTGTAATCTCCTATAGGGGCTTGTTGCAAAAAATGATAGTGGCTTTGCTCACTCTCCTTATTTGGAGTGTTGATCTAATATTATTATATTTTTATAAATATATATATATTATATATATTATATATATATTTATATATATTAATATTTAATATAATTTATAATATATTAAGTATATATATATATTATATTATATATATTATAATATAATATTATAATATTTTATATATTGTGGAATTGTGTTTATTATAATTAAACTGCTCCAAATTTTAATACCGTGAGTTTAATTTAAGTAATACTTTTTAAGAAAAGATTTATATATTTAATAATAGATGATAGATGACAAAGTAGAACATAAATCCGGACCTAGCTATGTAGGAATCATAGAAGGAAGGATCTCGCGTTGGATTCTAAAAAATTATATTTAAATAAATTTGATAAAATTAATTAATATTATAATAAGTTAAATTTTTAGTCTTTTATGTTTATTACAAATAACCGTTATTTCCTTCATTCGATTTATATCTTTAACTGAATGAACTGAGGCTATTATTTAATTTTATTATTCAGTTAGTTAAATATTTTAATTGTACCGTATTAATAGAAGGTATCGTGTATGCATTTATATATATTTTTATAATTCTTTTAAAAGGGCCATTTCATATGACCTCACAATAATGGGAACTTAAAATATGTGTAAATGCGTGCACACACAAAAAAATGTAAGTTACTCTTAAAATATTAAACATACTCTGAAAAGTGGAAATATATAATTTTGTTGATAATATTAAATATAATATTGATATGATAAAATATATATTAATCTATATCTCTCAGTGTAGATTAAGTATAGAGATTAGAGCTCATTGTATAACTCGACGTTCATTACTGCTCAACACAATACCTCTTAAACAGTGGTGGCTCAATTTTGTATAACTCCATAAGCACTATCCCTCAAAGTGGTAATTTAACCACTAAAAAGTTAGTCTATGATTGATAGTATTTCTCCTAGCGGTTGTAAAATATTAATAAAATATACGTACATCTCTCTAACTTTGTAAGCTGAATTTAATGTGGTGTATCACTTTTGTTGAAATGTTTCAAAATTTTTGTATTCGCTTTGTCTCGTGATATGCAGGCATGTTAAAGATAGTTTTGACTGCCTGGATGTGTCAATGCGCGAAAATGTTATTTCATAGAGTTGTTTCTGTGAATGGTAGGTATTCAATGATGGTTGCGTGTTGTGTATATTGCGTCGCCTATCTTGGATAGGGGAATGTTTATTCTTATTGATAGATTATTTCGATATTAAAAATTATATATATTACCGTATATATATATATATATATATATATATATATATTATATTATTATATATATTATATATTTTATTAATATTATATTATTTTATATTATTTAATATATATTTATATATTATATAAATATATATATATATATTATATATATATAATATATCAGTATATTCAAATATACTTAATTGGATAATAGTATAATAATATATATACGAAATATCTCGATATATATCAGAATTAATCTAATATATTATTCTTACTGGAATTTAATAGGTTAATCGATAGGTCGTATATTATGTTATATTTTTTAAAATATTCTAAAAAATATCGATTATATTATCGATATTTTTTTTAGATTATCGGCATCCCTTATAAATATATATATATTATTATATTATATATATTATATATATATATATTATTATATATATTATAATGAGGTTGGGGTACTGTGAGTGGATATAAATGTGATATTCGGTTATAATATTATTCGGTTATTCGAGTTATATTTTTTATTTTTTTTATTATATATAATCACTTCATTGTGATTTCCCTATTCAATAATTGTTGTACGTAATTACTCATAGGTATTCAGGTATATATATTATATATCAGTTTATGACAGATCGAAAGTCACTCAGTGATTCTTTTATCGGGAAGTGATGGAATCCGTTATGAAATCCTTGTTTGATATATAATAATATTGATCAGGTCGTAAATAGTCTCATTATTCAATTACACAAACCTGAGTGAATTATAAATATTCGGATAATTCAAAATAATTCCTCAGATCGGTTATTCCGAACCGGTAGTAATCTAGATACCGTAGAATATCCTCATTTCCTCGATATTCCTACGTAACTCAGGTAAGTATCTGAAAACTGAGGTTGAGATTCTATACTTTTCGCAGTTACCATGAGCCTCTCTTAACTAGAAACATTTAGACAGAGTGGATGTTAATTCAGTAAAGTTTCAGATTATTGTGAATTATAGGCCATATATATATATATTAATATATATTATATATAATTATATATATATTATAATTATATAATTATATTATATTAATATTAATATATTATATTATATACTATATATATTATATATATATATTATATATAGTATATATGTAATATTATAATATTATATATATAAATATATATAGTATATATATATTTATATTTAATTAGAATATATATTAATATATATATTATATATTAATATAGTAATATATTAATTATGTAATAATATTTTCATGGAACCTGACATGTATATGATTAATTATAATTTACTTAAAATATATTATAATATATAATTTAGTTGATGAGCGAATAGTGACTTGAATTTTGTCATACGCTTGTTTGCTAGGTTTTTTTTGCGTTTACTTTATATAAATTTTTACCATACGCGGTGATTGACGGTTGGTGCAATAAAAACAAATTTAACATTTGCTTTGTTTACTACCTGAAAAAATATTTACTGGTTTCGAATGTTGCATTCTGCTTATCTTGATGGTTTATTATTATTATTATTATTATAATATATTATTATTTTATTTCCTTATTACTTTATTAAGTAATTATTAGATTTTATTTTATAGTTTATATATTTTTATTTATTTATATTTGGTAATTGTGTTTCTTTTCTTTCCTTAATATATTTAATTTATATCATTTATATTCTTAGTATCGTATTTATTTTGATTATTGTTTATATCTTTTTGCTGCTGTCAATATCTATGATTTTATATATATTATATTATATTTTTATGTTGTTATATTATTTTTATTAAATTAAAGGATATCTATTATAATTTTATTTAATTAAATAATTAATTTAATGTATTTTATATTTATTAATTATATTAGTTTTAATATATAATTGATAATCTATCTATTATTTGTATTGTATTATTATTTATAAACCTTTATTTTCACTATATATATATTAATTCTGGTAATTTATGATTATGCCAGATTTAAATGAACCATTGTGTTTAGCAGGAGTGGCTCAAGGGTGTAGTCGGGAATAGTGGATCTCCATGCACAATTCAAACAACACTACACTTTACCTTATCAATTCTCTAACTCACCTACTTGTGGAACTTGAGAAATAATAGTAATTCCGCTAAAAGTGTGCATTCTTAGTTATGAACGTGAATTAATATGATATTTTAATAGAAATTATAGGCTAAGTTGTTAAGATTTTTAAGAAAATAAAAATATTATTCTTTATGTATTTCTCCAGTATTATAATATTCATCTAAATACTCATTTTCTTTCGATTTACTAAATAATATAATCTCCAGGCTATTCTCCTGAAAAATGAGTTGTCCCGGCTTTGTGTGATATATATATATAATATATTAACATTATAGACATTCTGGTACCCATATCTGGTATTGACAATGACTTGTTCGTTCCTTGTCAGGTCTTTCAAGTCTCTCAAGTGCTTAGGTGTGCGGTCCTACTGTCTCTCCTTCATTCGTCCATCTATAATCTAATAACGGCATCCCATCTCGTTCCGATGCAGATCCTCCATCTCCTTGTCTGGCTATTGGTGTTTTTTCTAGATGATATATTCTGCTATCATGTTGTGTCTCTATCCTCCATATAACAACGACTCTCGGTTTAATTTCCCCATCAGGTTATTTTCCTTGCTCCTTTTCATCCTTCCGTCTAATTTCTCGTAGCACTTTGCAGTTTGGTTAAATTGGCAATTAAATCTTACTACCTCTATCCTCTTTCCGATGTGTTCACACACGCGATCTCTAGTTTCTCGTGCTCTGGTGCCTAGCTGATAAATGTGCATGCTATTTTGTTTCAGAAATAAATTATCTATCTTTCATCAGAACTCGATGTGGTTTCTCATTTCTTTACTCTCTTTCTCAAACTGACAACAACTTCTGGGCTCTCAATCACAATAAACGCTCCGATATGTCTGTAATTTCTCACCCCTCTCTTTCTCGCTCTATAGACTACCACATAGAATTTTCCGCATCCTCTCACAGCACACTCTCGATTTATGTGGCTGATTCAACTACTCTCCTCTCGTGACTTCCCTTTACTCAAATATGCTATCTAGACAGTCTTGTGGTGTTCAATAAATATTATAATCTAATTAAGTATACTCGCGTGTGTTATATCTAGTTTCTGTGACAGTCAACTGCCTCTATCATGGCTCTAACAATATTGCCTAACTAGATTCATACCCTTTACGATTTGCACCACCTCTCTCCTTTCTCTCCCCTTTACAACGTTCACAAAAGTGAGCATTATGATATTAAAGTGTTATTAATCTCTTTACTTTTCGTTTGCTAACCGTTCACTCCTTTCAGACTTCTTTCCTCTACTCTCTCTCTCGCCTCTTTTCCCAAGTCCTCCCATTGAGTATCTTTATTTCTCCCATCAGTATACATGGATTTCCGTAATCCTGTATTGCTTCAATTTTTCTGCGAAACCACAGCACATTGTTCTAACCAAGCATCTCCCCATACTCCCCAATCTCAAACACGGCCATATATCATCTTGACACTTGCTGATATAGAGGCCGAATGAAAGCTTAATGTTTTTAGCAATATCTTCAAATATCTCCCAATAGGGTAAAATATTTTGCAATTAGTATTTAAAATTCCCCTATTTGATCTGTAAAGTTGTCTTATTTCTTTTATGAATGTGTCTCGATTCTCATCACTCTATCGTAAATAAGAATCCTCATACCTGTTAAACTCTCTCCTCTTGTTATGACTTGTAGTACAAATATCAAGCGAAGTAATAAACGAGATGGAGTCAGAGCGACGCACACTACTCTGCCATTGCTCACGAAGTGATTTGATATGTACGAAAACGACGAGGTTCGCTACGTTATAGAGAATAGGTATACGCGTGGTGTGCTGGAGCACATATAAGACTTATGGCTATTACACGAGGTAATGTTAGGTATCTGCGCACTGCTTTAGGTACACTTGCCTGACCGCGCAACTTGAATGAAATCCCGGTGTGCGCGGAACTCTCCATAGCTGTTACGTCATGTGGGTACAGAAGATCGCAGAGGATGACGGATGTGTAGTGCAGTCTATTGAAGGCGCGAGTATTATGGACCGTGTGAGTATTTAATTCCCATGTTCTTTTCCTGTATCATTCTAAATTTAATGCAACATTAAATCTGTAGCTACTTCTACCACCTTGTTACCCATACTACTCTCACCCGAATCTTGGCTTCCTATTTTTGGAATCTTGAATTTCATTTCAATATTGCATTTCATATAACTTCGCCATGTGATACATTAGTGAGAGTTAAGTCTATGATTTTTACAATATATTCCTGCGTTCCCCCTTACCATTTATTAAATTGGAACTATGTGATATGACGAATCCCCAAACCTTCCGGCACTGCTACTCGTCCAAACCCAACAGACACGTTTGAGAATCTCGAGCATCGAGACTTGTACGACAGCCCCTCTGCGTTTCGACCGTACGCACACTGGCAGACGAACTCGAAATTTATCCCATCCTCACCAGGAAGTTTTTCCGGCTCTTCAGTTTGCGCGATAACGCCAAGTAAATGACTCCCGCAGTTAATTACATCCTGCCTATCCTCGACCTCCACGTTTCGTGCTCCAATCCATGACGTACGTACTCTCCCCTCCCTTCCGGACTGCACTTCCAACATATCAACAAGCTCATCAAAGTACTCTATCCAACTTTTGTTTTTTCACTCCAGCGTAGCAATTTTACCAATGTTTCGCATATTTGTTCTTTTGGTATGATACATTCTCTACGTACTTCGTTCCTCTTACGTTCTTGCGCGATGTAAAAAACTTTCTTCTTGCTTTTCTACTTAGGAAACCCTTTCGTTCCTTTGCTAGCTTTTAAGCCACCTCCTCCTTTGCGCATCCTCTTCACTCTCATCCGCTTCAGTTTACTTGCTAGATACACGTACACGGCTTATAGATAGTATGAATAGATAGTAATATATATATATAGATGGAGAGAGTATAAATCATAATTAGTATAAATATAGATAGACTATATAATATATAAAGATAGTGATATATAAATACTATAATAGTATATATATATAGTAATATGTAGTATAGTAAGAAGAGTATATATATAGTTAGCTCACGTATACTAAAGTTATTATCGATTTTAAATATGCATATTTAAGTTCGATAGTATATATAAGTATATATATATTTAATTTATTTTATATAATAATATATATATATTTGAGTAAACTTATTATCATTAGAATAAACCGCAATTTGCGGTTATGAAGAACCTCACGTAGAACCATAACTGCACTCACTTTGGTTTGCAGTTTCGTTTGTGTAGACTTAGTGACAAACTCACGCTAGTGAATTTGTACTATATAGTAGTATGCTAGGTATTAGTACGGGTTGGTGGGTACAAATATAAAATTATAATATGACCTAGGGTTGCCCGGTTTAATTTATCCGATACTTAATTACTATACTATAATATATATATATTATATAAATCAATATATAATATATTATATATATATATTATATATATATATGATATATATATTATAGAATATAGAAATTCATAAACATTTACAATTATTCCCATAAACTCCCATGTTAAAGATGACAAATAATATTATATTTTAATAGCATTTAAATCAAATGTGTAGAACATCTGATACATCATCAATTATCATAGATGATAGAGAATAGTCGAGAATGTAGACTCTGATAATAAGTAGAAGGAAAATGCAGAGAATGCTGATAGAGATGTACATATATAGGTATAGACATAGATAGATATACACATAGACAGAGATAGATACAGATGCGAGATGATATATCCTATACATATAATATATATATATTATAATTATAATAAACATAATAATAAAATAAAATAATATATATATATAATATATATAATATATATATATATATATATATATAATAAATATTATATATATATATATAAATAATAAATATAATAATATATATAATATATATATATATAATATATAATAATATAATATATATATAATATATTATATAAGTATATAAATATTTATATACGAAATATATTATATATAATTAATATATATATATATATAATATATAATATATATATAAATATATATATATATAAAATAAATATAAAATAAATATAATAATAAAATTATAAATATAATATATAATTTAAATTAATATATAATATAATAAAATATATAATAATATATATATATATATATAATAAGAATATATATATATATAATAATATTTTATTTACCACCAATTTATCCAACGGTATCAATATATATATATACAATACATATAATAGTAATATTATATATAGATATATATATATAATATATATAGATATATGAATTACAAAATTAGCACTAAATAAATCAATTACCAAAAATAATGTACGATAATACATTGAGATTTTGGTGGACAATTGGAATTGAGGAAAGAGATGAAATTTAATTATAGGTGCAGTGATTATGCCTTCAAATTATATATATATATAATTAAATATAAATTAATAATATAAATTAATATAATATATATATATATATATAATATAATATATAATATATATATTAAATTTTATTAATTAATAAATAATAATATAATAAATATATATAATATATATAATATATAATATATATAATAATATATATATAAATATAATTATAATAATAATATATATATAAATAAATAAAATAATATATATCAATAGCTAAATAATAATACATATAAACTAATAATCTAAATATTATAAAAATATAATAATAATATATATATATATATATATATAATATATATATATATAAAAATATAAAAATAAATATAATAATTATATATATAAATAAATTAATAATATATAATTAACTACTATATTATTATATTATATATTATGCAGTGCAAGCTAAGTAAAATAGAATTATAGAGATATATAGAGAATGACATATACATACAGAAGATATATAATATATAATATAGATACTTAATCAATTAGTCTATTGTATAGACTCGTTTATATAAATTATAGAAATCGGATTGCCTCGAAATAATACCCAAGCGCAGCGACTAAGTAAGGAGTAGGTATATAACTACTCATACAAATATACACAATAGAATATAACATATCAATTAATTCTAAAATAAGGGCCCGCTAAATATATAAATATAAGCTCATAGAAGAACATATTATATTATGTCAGACACACGACATAATAACACACGGAGTAGGGTTTAGATAAAGTATCCTCAAGACCCAAATAGATCACGCCAGTCATGGTAAGTATGTTAATGCAGAATATCACAATTAAATTATAATATAGATAACTACACTCGATGAGTTAATAAAATAATAATATGAATTAATAATATATAAATCCAAGTAATCAACATAGAGATAATAATCCTCACATAATATATAGTAAATCCTTTTTTGTAATTAAGGTAGATTATATTAGACATGAAAGTGATCACTATTAGATAACTTTTACGCGTTTGACAACTGCTTAACTCGGGCTATAAATCATAGGGAAACTTTCTTGTCTCTCTAAACTGACTCCAAATAGTATAATATACTTTGTGCTCATACAGATTTAATAATTATTAAATTATTAATTATACATATAGATTCGCCCTCCTAATTAATAATTTGTTATATGAATTGAATTTATATTATTATTATTATTTAATAATACTATAAGTTATTGCTAAACCATAATATATATAATATTTATATTAGTTATAAATAAGTGATCCTTTAATACCTTAGATTAGAAATATTTGGTATTATAGTTAAAATATTGCAAATTTTATACCGTTAATTTTGAGCCATAGAGGGTTGAAATCTATCTTTTTTTATTTTTTATTTATTTTGTAAATATAGTACAATTTTAGAAACCTTAAAAAAAAAAATAATATAAAGAATCACTTACGTTGACTTTCTAAGAGCTATGAATAATTAATATGGATAAGATTCTAATTAAGTTGTCTCAGCTTACTGGAAGCTAATTAAAACTTAGTAGGGAGTACAATATTAATCAATCCCCATCATATAAAATTAAAAATAAAAAAATGGCTTACCAAAATTAAATTAGAAATTTAGAATTTTAAAATATTTTGTAATGTATGGTAATTACTGTTTAAAGCATAAAAAAGAAAATAAAATAAGAAAGACAAAAATAAAATGATAAATAAGAAAGATATATAAATAAATAAAAAATTAAAAATAAAAGTATAGATAACAGGAAATACAATGAATAGTTTCCTTCGAGCCCCCAATAATTAATACAGACTAAAATTAAAGTAAAATTAAAATAATAGAAAAAAAGAAATGAAAAAATATTTGATATGATAAATTTAATATAAAGTTAATAAATGATATATATAATATTAAATATAAAGCATATATGAAAAATAAAAAATGAAAAACTGGAAAAGAGAAAAGAAAAAGAAAATGAAAATGGAAAGTTATATGATAGAAAAAAAAAAAGATGCAAATGAAAGAATGATAAAAAATACAGAATCATGTTATCTTTATTATTAATCGAAAGTGAAAAAAATATAAAAGCGTCAGAGTTTAGCAAAAACCAAGTTGGATTTGTTAAATTATAATATGTAAAAATAAGAATAAGAACGCGAAAAGTAACGAAAAATATAAATCGCAAAAAGAAATAAGAAGAAGTCAGAGAGGTCTATCGGAGGACCTACCGCACGGGAAGAGAGAGGAAAACGAACAAGGAGGACATTACAGAAATGCAAAAGCAACTACCTCCCCATTATTATATCTTATTGTTGCATTATATTGAAAAAGAAAAGAAAAATTAAATGTTTGCCCAGTGAGAAAATGAAAAAAATAGAAAAAAAAGAGACATAAAAGAAAAAATGTGGACAAATAGAAAATAAAGGATGAGATAGCACGAGACGAGAGCGACTGATTATTTGGAGTTTTACCTAACCACGTACGCTGCAGGAGATGATACAGAACGGGGAGTAGAGGGGATGTAGGCACAGGCGAGAGAAATGTGTATTGACGACGAGATGAATGAGAGGAGGTTTTATGTACGAATTCACTTAAAAGGGAGTAGACGGAGAGACGAGAGCAGAAGTGAAAAATATAAATCATATAGTATATTAATGTAAATTAAATATTTGGATCTATTGATAATTAAACTAATAACGGTTTTGAAGCTGCACCAACAATGTCGTGGAATGGAATATTTCAACTCACATTTTTTTTCTATTCTAATATATAATATATATATATATAATTAATATAATAATTATATTTAATAATATATATATATATATATATATATTAATTATATAATAATATAATATATTATATAATTATCTTAATATAATAATAATAATATTATATATATATTAATTATATATATATATTATTATTAATATATATAATATATAATATGTTATGTTATTAGTCCTCACTTATCTGTATTATGGTTAATAATAACGGATTTATAAATTTATTCTTTCTAAAGATTAAATAGGTACTTTATCATATATTTTATAGTGGTATCATGTTGTAATGCACTGTAATTTATCTAACAATATTCTAATCTAAATATATGAGATAAAATAATTATCGTAATATAAGGTATATTTATTTTTATTTAGGTGAAATATTTATTGAAAGATTATTTATATATAATATATATATATATATTATATATAATATATTATATATATATATATATATATAATATAATATATATAGTATATTATTATATATAATTATATATATTATATATATTTAATATATATTATATAATATATATATAATATATATATTAATATTATAATATATTATTATATATATATACGGTTATATATATATATTATTATATTATTTATATATTATATATATATAATTATAGTGATACGTTTGGTTTGGTTTATGTGTATAAATGTCGTAATATATAATTTACTATTATTAATGATAAAGGATAGTGGTATTAAAGTAATAAAAAACTAAATATTAATAATATGCTTAATCTGGTTTAATTTCATTTTTATAATAGACCTTATATATATAATCTAAAATTTCTAAATAATGGGCATTAGTCACTCCTTTCTTCATAGTTTGGAATTATATCATTCTATTTTATATATTACTTATCCTCATTTACTCAAGTACCCTCAAACCCCTGAAATTACTTCTCATAAAAGGTCCAATACCCAGGCCCTCCCTCACCTACATATATATATATAATATATTATAATAATTAGATAATATATATATTATATATTATATATATAATATATAATATATATAATATATATATAATATTATATTAATATATTATTATATATATATAATATATTTATTATTATATAGTATTATTAAATAATATCTTGGTTTTTCCTTCTTTGTCTAAAAATTATTCAATAACTAAATTTAAGTGTATTTAAGGCCAATAAAAAATGCTACTCCAATAAATAAAAAATAAATAAAAAAATATATAAAATAAAAGAAAACTAGTATTGTAAGGAAACCACAAGGTTATATCTTAAATATAATACTTCATCAGGTCATTTATATTATTTTTTTTTTTTTTACGAGTATCAGGTCAGTAACTAGACACAGGGCAGCGCGTATGACATGATGCCTTAATTGAAACTACGATTACAGGTACGGTATCTCGGTGAGGGAAAAATATATCGCAGACTTAATAATTGGAACACCTAGGCACCCTCATTACAGCGTGTGGAGGTTAATAATCCTCCAAAATTTGACTTTATCTGAAAGAATGACAGTAATATATGGCTGGTGTATATGAAATAGCTTATTAGACATTGCTTAATAGCATTCCAACTCAAGGAAATTTTATGATACGAAAATTTCGGACAGTATCTTTAGTGAATAATTATTTTATTATGCAAGACAAGAAACAGATTACTCCAAAACTTATTTCTGACAGGCTGTACAATTGCATCACAACAACAGCGAGACATGTTTACAGAAATATAGATATAAATTAGTAGAGAAATTGTGATGCAACAAAAGGATAACCGGGGGGGGGGGGTTGTCTCATTTACGCTCAATAATTAAGTAAGAACTTGATGCGCTAAAAAATATGTATGTCCTAATTAAAGCTAAGGCGAGTTGGATTTACTTCACTTATGTTTGAGCCGACCCCACCTACACTTTGATGACCAACTTCTTACGAGGGTAGATTATCACATAAGCAGCGCAACTTGACATCCTTCGGATAATCCTTTTATTGTAGATATATATAAATGCCAGCATAAGTGATGTAAATACACTTATTAAAAGGAAGATTGGAACACATAATTCAGTGTGCAGTGAAGGTTATCCAAGTTGTAAGGTTTACTAACAGATAATGATAGCAAATATATTATTATACTTTATAATATATTATTGTATATGGAATGGTTATGGTTAAGCGTTGAAAAGATTGACTTTCATTGATCTAGCCTAGTCAAATTATACGGGTAATACTCACTATCTATTGATATGGGACTCCCTAAGTAAATAATTATGTTATAATTATTTATTTATAATGTGAATTGGACTGAGCAATGATCCTCTCCTTATTAGAAATAATAGAAATCAGAGGTTAAGTTCCAAGTGAATTGATTCGTTGTACGTGGAAACCTTTTCCAGCTAATTGTCATGATAAGAGGATAAAGGATAATCCTAAGATATCTGTTTTAGTGAGAATATCACTGGCTCCCAAGTAATATCTAGTCGTCATTCGCCTATGGAATAACCTAGTGCCTCGATCCTAATTATGTATGGACGGCCTGGTAAGATGTACCACGGCGCATAACATAATAGACCACTCAGATAGAATTTACATTCCTGCTCTAATCTTGAAACTTAACCAGTGGTTGAAGAATTAAAGACTGATAGAGTAAAAATAGGGAGACTCCCTGCGTAGCAGAAGATTAAGTGTTTATAGAATAGGGGATCCCCTTATCTTAGTTAGGAGACAATTTGTATTGCACTCAATTACTGTTGGTGGCTGAGATATAATTATACACCCACAACGCGCAAAATTATCATGGTCGTAAAGTAAAACAGCATCTGAAGATAGTGAAAGACCGAAGCTACTTGTGCAAACCACCAGTAGGCGGTATGAAGAGTCATAGCTGAAGGCGCAGGGGTTTGATGACGAAGATACAGGCAGCAAATATGGTGAATATGGTGCTCCCTCCGCAGGGACAGATAGGTAAATTATTCCGGCTCAATCTCCTCATCTCCGGTACTTTTCGATGAATATATCGAAAGTCCACTAAGTTTGGCTATTCCATCAAATTCTCATTTTGATAATGGGGTGGGAAAATCGTTATTATATATATTGCTTGTTAGAAATAAGAGATGTTAGTGAGTGTGTGTGTGTGGTGCATGTTGCTAGCTACGCGACTGATGTGTATGGAGTGTATATATGACTCATGATATCTATTTGTAGTGGTGTGAATCATGGTGGACGAGTGTCGCCCTAGGATGTCGAGGACGAGAAGAGTTAAGAGGTGAGGGGGCCCAAGAAAAAGCCGAGGTTATTGATATCAGAGAGAAGAATTATGAGCCCGAAGATTGAATGTATTAGATGTAGTTTTGTATTAGAAAGAAAAAAGGAATGAGTGACAAGAAGGGAGAACCGAATATTGCATTCAGTTTCGTTCAGTGTAGAGGTGGTGAGGATGTTTGTGGAGGAGTTGGAGGAAGCATTGTGGTTAAGTAGATTAAGAAGAAGGAGTTTTTTTTTTTTTTTGGAGGAAGGAAGAGTCATAGTGGATCGAGACGTAAGTTCAAAGGAAGATTAACATCTTCTCTCCAAATAAGAATTATATATATATATATATATATATATAATATATATATATATATATATTTTAAATAATATATATATATATTATATATATATATAATAATTTTTTTTATTAAATATATATATATATATATATATAATATATTAGTAAAATAAGTGTTAAGATAAGCTGGAAATCCATTTGCAATTTTTTGCCTTATGGTTCGCCCCTTTCAGACTCCAAATACATCGAGAGTATATAATTTTTTTCGATCTCATATTATGGAGGCATTAACAGGCATATCTTAAAGGTATTCTTTCCTTCCTTATACTAAATTGCATCACAGTGTTCCATGTTAATTCAAAAAATTACACAATTTACATCGTCACTACTTTAGAATCTGACAGATTCTGATGCTGAAGACTGTTTCGCTAATGAACTACCGACATGCTATGGTGCTGGTCTATTTTTTTTCTTCATTATCTCTTTTAACATTATGTAATTTTTCTCGGATGAGCACTACCTCTTTTCCGCTTAACATCACCTCCTTCTCGTGATCAAACTTCAGAGGTAGACTTTCCAATAGCAAGTCATGCTTTTTTACTTCCTGCAATTTTTTCATGTTCATTTTTTTTTCAGAAAGAGGAAGCTGAGTTTTAGTTCCTCAACTGCGACCATGTTGTTTCGTATATGATTTGGAAGCTTTTGAAATTTCCACACCATGGCTTCAACCCCCTCTCACATTCTACGACTAAACTCATCAGTTGCGCTTATTAATTTCCTAGCTCTACTGATAATATGAAACTATTCTAGTATCACAAAAAATTAAAATATATACTCATCTTTTCTTCCTCATTCCGGGTAATTTTACTGTTCACCATATTTCTTTATTACTAATGATTGGGGAGGACGACGACTCTTCTAATAGTAGTAATCTATTCTTAACAACCTTGGACAGTTAAAGCATTTTGATTCCTGACTATTTTGGAAATGAATATAACTTATCAGTACCTTGGCTCAATCGGTAGAGCGACAGAGTGGCATGGCAAGGGCCTGGGTTCGATCCTTAGTCCGGATCCTGGGTAGAAATTACCTAGGTGTGAACTTTAAATAAAAAAAAACTTGCTAAACTTTTTTATAACTTCTGAGTCTCCTCCTAAGCTAATTTTTTTTAGAGGACATGTGGTTAGTTACTTCTTCTATTTTAAGGTTTCTTTAGTTTGTAAAGAGTACGCACCACAAATATTGGGGGATTCAACAAAAACAGTAATTCGTGAAAGACTTTTATTCTCATTTATTCACCAACCTTTAATGAGTCTCTCACCAAATCTCCTTG
>JABUQX010028993.1:0-27500 GCA_015478945.1 Trachelipus rathkii
AGTCAATAAGTGACTAAATAAAGTTTTTTTGCTTATTGTGGTTGTAATACAAGTTTTATTTAGATCCTTTAATTCTAGAGAGTTTTTTATATTTTTTAAAAAATATATATAATAAATTAGTGTATAAAATGTCCTTAATAATTTACATTTGAAAATAATTTTGCTAACTTGTTTTAAATGGTAAAGTTATGGACAGATTCATATATATTTTTTCAGTGTACAGTTGAGGTTAAATGAACCGGCAAAACTAAATTTTTGCCCAAACAGTGCATATGGTTAAATCGCACACTGCCCTGACTATCCCCTCTCTATAAAAAGTAAATTGATATGGGGTGAATAGGTCAACATTGTTATTCTTATTTTATGTAGCCTATTGACATTTTTATTATGTATAGCTAATTTAAATATAATAAATAGTTACTTTTATTAAGTAAAAATTAAAATGAATAAAATATGAATAGAGAGAAAACATGAATTCAAAAAAGTGTCAAAATTGTTCCACGAATGGTGAATTGAGCCACCAGATTTTTATTCTTATTTTACTATCATTATTGGAATTTTGACTACTTACATTACTAATGAATATAATAAACAATTTCATATTAAGTAAAAATTAAAAATATAAATTCGAATTTATATTTAAGTTAATTAAAAAGATGGCCCAATTCACCCCACAATGGTGGTCCTATTCACCCCTCCAAGGTGAGTTGTATCATTTTCATTCACTATCATTAATAAACCATGATTATTAGTAATATGATTTTTTTGTGTGCTTATGACCCACTATAGGGCCTTGATTTAAAATCCAAAAAGTGTATTAGGGGGAAAGTGGGGAGACGAAGTTATACCTAAGGTGCACACCGCCCGATGCTATATATCAGATTATATATATATATATATATATATATATATATATATATATATATATATATATATATATATATATATATATATATATATATATATATATATATATATATTAGGGATGTAAATGATAGTAGTCGTGGTCGGCACGGGTTAAAATGTATCGATACTTTCACGATATTTCTTTTTACTCTTTAGAAAATTATGAGAAACTTTTTAGATTCAATAATAAATTTAGTTACAGATAGCTAGTACCAAGTTATGTTTTTTTTTCCTCAATTTCCTTTTAACTTAG
Organism: Trachelipus rathkii; assembly: GCA_015478945.1. Taxonomy (NCBI): domain Eukaryota; kingdom Metazoa; phylum Arthropoda; class Malacostraca; order Isopoda; family Trachelipodidae; genus Trachelipus; species Trachelipus rathkii. Next base: position 1,160 of record JABUQX010028993.1, read on the forward strand.
ATTTTTAGCGTTTCTCCAACTTTGTCTTTAGCGTAAAATTTACATATTTGGACAGCCATTATTATAGTATTTATACAGATTTATATACTTTCTAGTTCATCAATAGCATTTCTTTTTGCAATTTCTGTGAGCGTGGAGGCAAGTGAGAGGCGTAAACTCTCTGGATTATTCACATTTTAGATATTTGTCAAAATAGGGTTTCATCGTTTAAAATTTAGGTTTTAGCGTACGAATAATTTTCCCTCATTTCTCCTTGGCTTTTGTCTATTTGTTTCTGTCTGCTGTGTGTGTGTGTGTATGATAGCAGATTGAGCTAGTGGCTTTCTTTGACTTAATAACATCAATGGCTTCAATTTTTCAATCAAAGATTCATGGAATACCTCTCTAACTTCACAAAAACCTACTTATGCTCTTTGCTCCAGACCCAGATGGCTAAGAATTCATCCTTCAACTGTTTAATATATCCACCATAACTTATATTTTATACCTGCCTGAAGGTGGAGTATAAAGCCTATGTGAATATATAAACTTTCCTATAATGTCTCATTAGAATTTCTAACTCCCAACTTCGATGTTCTGTGGTCAAAATCTTCTTTCTTCTACTACAATAGTTCTGATGCTTCTGCTGCTGTTTTCTCCCCAACAGAACAGATTTTCATGCCTTTTGGATTACCTTACTACTATGAGACTGTTATATCTTCCTCATCCAAATAATTATATCCTCTATTTAGGGATCAACAAAATATATAAAACTGAATTGTTGAAGTTCCTCTCAAAAATTGATTTAGTTGGAGTAGCTGAACTATTCATTCTCAACGATCTACAACTGACAATAACTCACACACATCTCGGATCATCCCAACCCATTCTTAACACACTTGACCTATATGTTTCACCCACTAGTCTTCTGTACACCACCTTCACCCTACTGTAATCTGACCACAACCTTTATATCACTTAATTTTAATATTTATTCTTTCTCTCCAACATCTCCATCCTGCCCTACGCGGTTTTTCGCCTTGATCGGCCGATTAGCACAGCGCTGTTTTTACGCTAACTATAATGAACTGACTGCTTTGACTCTCTTAAGATCAGATTCCGGCCAATAAAGGGAACTGTAATTGTTACTAGATGAGGTTCATTCCTTCACTAAATCTTTTCTCCTCAAAATCCATGGTTCGACCGTGTTTGTCTCAGCCAGCTCTCAGGCCAGAGACAATGCCATCGTAGTGGAAAAATTCCCTGCCTCCTATCACTCTTGCCAATTTTCATTCAGCTAGAAACGTTGCAGGGATACTCTGATCGAGCGTGACCCTTCAATAAGTTTAAAATGGTGCTTGACCTCCTTTTGGTTCTACCGACAAATCTCTGCTTAAGCCAAAAACATCAACACCAAATCATCCAGTTCTCTCCTCTATCTCGCCCTGATGATTCTGCTGTTAATACTCCAACTGAAAAGGCCAATCTCTTTGGCCTCCTATTTCCCTCTAATTCAACCCTGGCGACTCTGGTATTCCTCTTCCTCCTTCTACCTCTCAGGTGTCCTATACCTTTACCTTCATTCCATTTGATCGGGTGCATGAGCTCCCGAAATCTGAACTTAGGAAGGCGGGTGGCCCGATGGTTCCTCTCCGAAGCAGGAAGTGTGCTTCCGTGCGACCCCACCCCCGCTCAACCATACCTCTGCTCTAACACAGCACTTTCAGTGTTGGAAGTGCGTATGTCCAACCTATTCCGAAAATGCTAGCTGCTCTGATCCTTCAACTACCGCCCATAGCCTCTACTTGTATTCTTCTAAGACTTTTGAAACCCGTCTCATAACTCCTACTTAGATCATCTGAATCTCTTCCTCTTCTGATTACCTAGTACGGCTTTCGGTGCTCGAGATCTACTGGCGACATCTTTCCTATTTAACAGATTTATGGTTTTCCGCCTTAGAACTACGGGAAGACTGTGGTGGCGCTGACATATCCAAAGCATTTGACTGGTATACAATGTTCTCCAAGCCCTCCTTTAGCTTCCTTCTCTCTTGCTTGTTATACCTGAAGCTTTCTTTTAAATCAATGTTGGAAGTTGGGTTGCTGATGGGGCGATTTCTTTTCTGTCAATAGTGGCGTTCCTCAGGTTGTCTTATCTCCTACTTCATTCCTGCTTTTCATCAATGATCTCTCACCCATCTTGTCTCTCTATCCATCATATGTCGTGATGACTTTTGACTTCTTTCATTTCCCACAACCTCATATCAATTCACTCCCCTTTACTTCTAGAATTGCATCTCGCCTTAATCTTTCCGATTCTATTCTCGATCTGATAGAATTTCAGGGCTGGGTCGTCTCAAGCTTTGAAATTCAATTTTTTAAAACCCAACTTCTACAAATCTCTCTCTCTCTAAGACACTTAACTTTTCTATCTCTTTGACGGTTCTCTGTCTCTCCTGCTGACAATATACATCTCTGGCCTTAACATAAACAAAAATGTTTTGAAACCTCAAATCACAGTGGTTGCTAGGGCGTTCTCAAAGAAACTGGGAGTTCTGTTTGTAGTTAGAGACTGTGTTTCTCTTCTCTCAGTTACTCCACTCTATATTAGGCGTTTCATCCGCTTTGTTCGCTGAGTCCTGTTTCCTTTATCTAGAGGGGCGGGGTCCTGCTCATCCGCTTTTGGATAGTATCGAAATAGCAAATAAAAGACTTATAAACTGTCCTGTACTTCAGTCTCACTCTGACCCCTTACATTTGCGTGGGCAAGATTTATGCTATCATCCTTCTATAGTACTGTATGCAAGTGCCTCGAGGGAACTTTCCACGCTGCACATCACTTTAAGACGTCCCTGTAGCACAAGGGGAAGCTGGTAACGGCATGAGTTTGTGCTGATGTTAGAACTTCCAGACTGGTTAGCTGTGTGCTTCTTCTTTCCCTGCCACCTCTGTTCTGTGAATTCTCTTCCATCTTCTGTGTCAACTCAATTTAATCTCCCTCACTTAAAGCCTGCGTCTGTGCTCATCTCCTGTGTAATTTGCGTTAGATGGATTTTTGAGGTGTTCAACACCCACTCCTTTGAATAGGGTTCTGCCGGTGAGCGGCGGTGACAACTGTAAAAAAAAAAAAAATAAAAGGTTCTAATATGAATTTATTAGCTGAACCCCAAGAACACTCCGACGTGAACCACTTAGAAATAATAAATAAAGATGACTTGAGAGCTTAAGTCATTGACAAAAAAAAAAAAAAAAAAAAAAAAGAGATAGAAAAAAACCGCCTTATCTGCAACCCTGGCAACAGCACTGATAGTGACGATGGTGGCTTTTCAGCAAATAAACCTACTGAAGATGAGGATTTGGATATGTTAGACATTGATAAGTTCATGGCCGAAATTGCTGACATCTCATTCACCTTCAAAGGAATCACACCAAGGAACCTCATCGAAAAAACTGAAAAGACAGTCATCAAGGAGCAAAGATAATTCAAATTTTTGCAGTCTCAGAAAGAGTGGAGATGAGGTTTCAACAAATACGAGATGCCGCTTCACAGAAGAGAATCCCTCTCATGCGGTGGCATGAAAATAGGTTTCATCATTATCAGTGCTTGCAGGCAATACTATCAAAGCACCTCTTTCATCAGTCGAGAGAGTGAATTTATATGAGGTGTTAGGCAGGAATGCAACACCAAAAGGAACACCCGCCAGATTAACATAAAGCTTATCAGGTTTTTGTATCAAGAATTTGTAGAATTTTGGAATTTGAGTATTGAATGATACTCCTATCTTAAAGGAGTATTTATTATGTCATGTTTGAGTAATAGCATTTTTTTATTTTAACTTTCGCTGATTAATTGAGTACCCTTCTTTCAATATTTTTATTTCTTTATATTAGAAGTAAAGAATTTTCTTGTAAATTGTAATCATATTAAAATATAAAAGCTAGTAGCAAACTGTTAATACTTACTGGAAAATGGAATGGAATATTTTTGAAATAAACACAAACATAAAAAGTTATTAATATTATATTTGCAACTATTATTCCTTAAAGGTACTATTTTAATAATATACTTGGGCACAACCAAATACGAAATATAAATGACTAAGTATTGTTTGTATAAGGGAATGTAATCTTGAGTTGCCTAGGAGTGCACAAATGTTCTATCTTATTACTGTGTATTTATTATAATAATTAAAGTATCGGCACGGTATCGGTGACGGCACCAAAACAATAGAGATCGGCATCGGTGTATCAGCTTCCTTTCTGGTATTAGTACATCCCTAATATATATATATATATATAATATATATATATATATATATATATATGTTATATATATATATATATATATTATATATAGATATATATATTATATATATTATATATTATATATATATATATATATATATATACAGAGTGACTAGGTCTACTCTTTAGGAGAGGTGATCTGTCCACTCTAAATGAAAATAAAAACAATAAAAAAAAAATTCACTCATTTAATAGCCATGCGAGGTAGTACTACAAGTTTTATTTAGATCATATTTAATTTTAGAAAGTTTTTATATTTTTAAAAATGTTAGAAATTAGGGCACAAAATGTCCTTCAATGAATTTTCACTTTTGAAAATGCTATTTTTTAACTTCAAAGATAAAATGAAAAATTGTGATCGATTACTATTTTTTCAGTGGATACACTGAGTATGTTAGCTTTAAACTGGCAAAGTGAATTTTTGATCCAAACAGTATTAGTGACAAAATCACGGGGCCCTTGGTCCGATTCACCCCGCCGCAAAAATTGATGGAGGTGACTCGACCACCATTGTTTTTCAGAGACGATATTATTGGTTATTTTTATTAGCAAGAATTAATTTAAATATAATAAAAGTTACTTATATTAAGTGAAATTTTTTAAAAAAGTGAAATTCTTAATAAAAACATCTAAAAAAGGTTGGTAATTTTGAATGATAGAGGAATCTATGACCACCTTATTTTATTCAGATTAGATATTTCATTGACATTTTTATTACTTATTACGAATTTTTAATATGATAAATAATTATTATATTAAGTGTACCGTATAAAATTAATTTATACGCAAAGCATGCAATTTAAACAGATATCCAGTCACCTCTCACGAGGTCCGCTCACCCTCTAGCATGTCAGCAACTGGCGTTATTCCATCCTTCAAAACAACTTTTACGAACTCACTAATTATTGTGTATTTGTGACCGACCAGTCGTGATTTACAAAAAAATCTAAAAGTGCATTAGGGAGAGTCGGGAGACCAGTTATGCCTGGTGGTCCGAGTCACCCCGGCCTGACGCGCTATATGGCCAGTTCCAGATTAGGTGCCCCTGTATCTAAAAAAAACATATCGCCCACATAAAACTTAATATATTTTTGAATTTAGAGTACATTTAATGCAGAACTAAAAAATTAAATTATTAATTTATTTAAAGAGGTTGGAACTGTTGTTTAATATTAAGTCCCTATTAATTTTAAATTATTTATTTAAAAATAAAATGTTTCCTGTATTTTTTTCAATATTTTAGGTGTGTTTACATGTGGGATGCAATTATGAAGCGAAATTAAAGTTAAATTAAAAACAGATTTACTGAAAAGAGCTTTTATAGCTGTTAGTGAGGTACTCAAAAAAATTTCATTTTTAGAACATCTATCTATCATAGTTGCTGTAGAGGCCAGATGTATTTTCGCTCTTACATTCAAAGAAAATATTGGGGGACTCATGATTTTGGAACGCGAAAATTTGGGGAAACGAGAGAATTATCGTATATGAAACCTATTTATTATTATTACTTTTTTATCTCAATTTTATTTGTTATGCTTCGCATGTTTTGAGCATTAGAATCGATGAGGTCATTTCAAAAATAGTATTCAGTTTTTACGTAGCTATCATAGTTTGTAGATACATGGGACATCTAGTCTGAGGCTGACTCCATATAGTATATATATATATATATATATATATATATATATATATATATACATATATATATATATATATATATATATATATATATATATATATATATATATATATATATATATATATATATATATATATATATATATATATCAGAGGTGGACGTTCCACGCAATTTAAGTCTGCAATTCCAAATTGAGGGGAATATAAAATAAATTGAGGGAACTGTACGATAATTTGAAAAATGTTGCGGAATTGCTGTTAGCGGAATGCCTATATCATTCCGTAGCAGTTAGAGGACTACCAAAAATTGTGGAGTTTCAGTGAATGCCAAAATTTATAGTCCATGAATTTCTTATGTTATCGTTAATAATCTTTGTACGTTTTGATAAGAACATCCAAAATCGTGTTTTTTTTTCTAGCGATCATGTTTTTAAAACAGGTTTCTTTTATTCAGATGTAAAATTTATCAATATTATAAATGATATTGAGTGTTACTACACTAATCATCTTCAACATTTATAATATTTGGTTTGTATATTCAGAAAGTTATAACTTATATTGGACCATTTATTCAGAAAGTAATACACTTTTTTTTCTCTTAATAGCAGACGTATATTGATCAACATTGCATTTGATGTTTTGTGCCCTGACATTTGCTCTGATTTTTATTTTTTATCACTGAAGGCGGGTAACATTGAGAATAAATTGTGATTTATTATAAATTTCGAGAATGTAAGGTATATATACTGGTAAGACACGTTTAAACACGTTAAATAAGCAGTGGTAATTACTATTTAGTAATTACAATACTTAAACGTGAGAATAAAATTGTGGTGGTAAAAATTGCATTAACATGTGTCTTGGTAGCTTAATTCCATTATATATCAAATTTTTTACCATATATTTTAATATTTTTTATATAATATTACACATTTATTATAATTTATGAAACGTGTCAACACCAAATTTCAGATAAATTGTACAGTCAAATATAAATGATTTAAATAAAAATAACATATAACATTGGTACCTAACATCGAAAGTAAAACAAGTATATATATATATATATATAGCATATATATATATATATATATTATATATATAGTATATATATATATATATATATATTATATATATATATATATATATATATATATATATATATATATATATATATAGTATTAGTTTGGATATCCGCAATATCCGGCCTATCCGGCCAAGTTTTTAACTATCCGGTATCCGGCCGGATATCATTGTTATCCGGCCGGATAACCGGATAACTACTTTCTTAGAAGGTTCTTCCTCGTTCGGGAAAATATTCGAAATAATTTGAAATATTATATATATATATATATATATATATATATATATACAGAGCATGGTATATACATATATATATATATATATATATATATATATATATGCTATACTTATATATTTGAGAGATGAGAGTATATATATATATATATATATATATATATATATATATATATATATATATATATATATATATATATAAATATATGTTACACGTTTTAAATCGGATATGTTTTTTATTTTAGACTCTTCTATATAGTACCAATGTATATTATTTTTATTCATTATTTATATTTACTAACAATACATTATCTGAAATTTGGTGGAGACACGTTTCATAAATTATACTAATATAACTTGTTAGAAAATTTTAGTATAAAATAAAAGAATAAATTGTTAATTTCTAAACTTTTATTAATATTAAGCCTTCAGTTTTGTTAATTATTAATTACTTATTTGCAAAAACTTTAATTATATCGAACCTCAAGCAAAGTTTATTTATTTGTATTATTGAATTAGGATTTTGAAAGTTTTAGTTTGTTTGCTGCTTGCTCTGTTAAAAATACTTGAGCATACAATAACCTTAATGCCAGGCCTAAATGCCTCACCAAATTTAAAGGCTTCCTAATTCTAGTGAATATAGAAGTACCTTCTATATAAAATAGTAACTCCAGAGAATTAAAGAAATCTTCACGCTTTCTGATGAGCATTTTTGTAGTACTTTGTTAGGTTTACAAAACTAACTAAACTCAAGCATTTGCTATCACAAATGCAAACGAAACGGCGCAAATGCTTCCTGTTACACTGAAAATAGTTCAACCTTCAGAAAATACTGCTTGCATTTAAGCAACAAACAGTTACCATTGCCATCTTAGCTGAACGTAAAAATGCTATCAAACGAAGGGAATGACTCCTGCAAGGCTGCTATTTACACCTTATTTATATTACACAGAACTGAGACATTTTACGCTTATGAGCGCTACGATCAGCTAAAGCTGACGAAAACTAACGCAAACTTGAGTATTTAGGACAAATGCAAAACGAAACGGCTTAAACATGATCCTTGCAAAATACCGATTTTCGGTACAAAGATGGCTAATTGTAAAACCCTGTATCTATAAATTTTGGCATTCCACCGGAAATTCCACAATTTTGATGTCCTATTGGTGGAATGATATAGCATTCAAGAACTGTACCCAACATTTCAAATTACTTTACGTAATTCCGTAATTTATTTAGTGAATATTCCAACTATAATTTAATCTAAGAATTTTTCACCTTCTGAGATATATGATATTAGTTATACATATATATATATATATATATATGAGAGTTACATATATATATATATTATATATATATATATATATATATATATATATATATATATAGATGAGTATATATATATATATATATATATATATATATATATATATATTATTTTCCACTTGCAGATGCAAGTAGCTGAATTTACTCTATGTTGTTCCATTTCAAATCGAGTGTCGGAAAGTCCCCATAAAGTCCACACAACTTAATTTATAGATTCGGCGAGGATTTAGGCTTTAAAGTGGTAGATTAAATTCAGCTAGGAAACACAGAAGATGAAGAGAATTCACAGAACAGAGGCAGGAAAGAAGGAAGCACCGCAAAGAACTAGCTTGGAGTTACCAATATACACAAAACTCATGTGTAGACACAGCACCCCTAGTGCATGAGGGGGAGGACAAAGGTGGTGGTACAAGAGGGGAGAAAGCCCTTCGAGCAAATCTACCGTGGCGGTAACTATAGAAAAGAGATAAAGCAACAACATCACGCCGCAAATAGAGGGTCAAGTGAAGTGGAGAGTACAGAACAGTTTATAAGTCTTTGGCCTTTATCGACCCTATCCAAAAGCCGGGTGAAACCAGAGAACCCCCAGATATAAGAGCAGTATTCCATACAAGGGATGAGGCCCCTGTATAGCTGGAGTAACTGAGAAGAGGAAAAAAAGTCTCTCAGCTAAACAGAACTGACAGTTTCTTTGAGGGCCGCCCTACAACCATTGTGATGAGAGGTTTCCAAGACATATTTTGTTTACTACAAGTTAAGAATGGGTTAGATATGGAATAGAAAGACGAGAGGGACTGTCAGAAAGAGACAGGGAGTTAGAAGGCTCCAGATGGAATTTGAGTTGTGTTTAGAGGAATGATTTTATAAGGTTCAGACGACCTGACCTGGAAATCCCATCCAGATCAGCGAGAATAGAATCGGAAAGATTAAGACGAGAGGCAACCTAGCTGTAGACAGAGAGCAGAAATTGAAATGAGTTGGAGAACAAGGGTCGAGTCATCAGCATATGAGTGAATAGATATATATGCAGGTGAGAAGATCATTAATGAAAAGTAGAAATAAAGTAGAAGATAGAACCCTGAAGAACATCACTATTGACAGAAATGGAAGAAGTCACCCCATCAACAAACAGCCATATTGAGCGATTTGAAAGAAAACTAGACATAAGTAAGCAAAGAGAAAGAGAAAACCAAGGAGGGGAGTTGGAGAGCAGTGACGTGCCATATCCGGTCAAATGCCTTGGATATGTCAAGCACCACTACGCAAGTCTGCCAGTTCCTAAGAGCAGGAAACCATAAATCAGTAAGATGGGAAAGATATCTCAAATAGACTCGAATCAGAAAGCCATACCAAGGACGAAAGAAGTGAATGAGACCTATAAGATGATCTAAGAAATGAGAGTTGAGAAGGTTTCAAATCTTAGATATAAACAAGTGAGAGCTAAGAGAAGTTAGAAGACTAGAGCGGCCTTTATTCGAACAGAAGCTGGATATGAGCTGCATTAAACACTGAGAGAAAAATAGCATGAGACATAGAGAAGAGAAGCTGAACGAGGGGAGAGGCCAGGTACAAAGCACACTGCCCAAAACTCGGAGAATGTCAGTCTGGGGCCACTCTGCCTTCCGTAACGCTTCATAAATTTTGTAGAGCTCATGCACCATCAAATGTGTAATCACAGGCAAAGGCATAGACACCTGAGAAATGAGGAGGAGATGAGGAAATGTTAGTATTGCTTGAGGGTTGATTCAGAGAAAATAGGAGGTCAGAAGAGATTTGGCTTTTCAAAGTTGAGAATTAGCAACAGAACTATCAGATCGAATAAGAGGATATATATATATTTATGTTATTACATATATATATATATATATACAGAGTATATACATATATATATATATATATATATATATATATATATATATATATATATGTAAAATATGTTGGATATCTGGACTGGATATCCGGCTTCTATATCCGGTATCTGCTGTAACTTCCAGTCGAGGTCCGGTATCCGCCACTCCACTATCCCTGCTCATCCCTAATATATAGGATATAGATGCCAAATCATTTTGGAATATTTCCCCAAACGAGGATGAACCCTACTGAAGTAATTATCCGGTTATCCGGTCGATACAATGATATCCGCCGGATACCGATAGTCAAAACCTGGCCGACAGGCCGATCTGGATAAAGCCGCTGACATCCGCCCATCCCCAATATATACATATATATATATATAAGGTTATATATATATTGTTATATATATATATATATATATATATATACATATATATATATATATATATATATATATATATATATATATATAGTATATATTATATATATATATATATATATTATTATATATATATATATATATATATAGTTATATATATATATATATATACATATATATATATATATATATATAGTTATATATATATATATATATATATGGTATATATATATGCCGAGAAGGGTTTACCTTTCCTTTCACCTCTGCAGTTGCAGAATAGCAGACACAGCTGCTAATTTACCACTTTATCAATTCAAGTGACCACAAAGGGCAAAAAAGAACATTCATTAAGTGACTGTCCCAAAGGGGCAAAGAATATTTACAGAATTATAATTATTCTTTGAATTAAGAGGTAGACTTCCCATCTCTCCCAGACCCTATTAAAGGTTAGTTTATTTTGAGATCTTTGCATTACAACTTTTGTAACACTTCAGCATTTTTTTCTAAATTTCTATAAAATTCACTCGTTTTATTTTTGTACCAACGATGTTTCTTTTTTTTTACTGCCTGCATGAGCATGGATATATGTATATATACATATGCAAATGTCACAGTCTGGAAATGATAATTTATCATTTTTTAGGGAACGAGTGTAGGAGCCCTTACATTCAACTGGTAAATGAACTGATGCAGGAGCCCTTGCATCTACATTGAATACCATCAAACAACCATTTAAATATCATTCTTCATCGCCTGACAACTCTTCTTGTGTTACCAGTTCAAGGTGGGAAGTCTTCTACCTTAGTGCTTAACAGTTAACCAAACAATAAAAGTTAATAAAAAATGATAAAAACAAAAAGGTGATTATTTAAATTATTAAAAGACATAAACCACCACTAAATATTTTAAACTTAATTTCTTGGATTAGGCTAAGACCCAATCACCAAAAAGTGACAATTAAAGAACTTATCTGTTCTATAGATTGAGAAATATATAATATATAATATAATCTTTGTAATCTTAAGTTAGATTTAGGTTAAATTAATTAATAGTGTGTTTGAATAAAATAAAGCTGGGAAAAAGGCGTGTGTGATTGAATGAATGTGAGAGTGGTAAGTTCTAATGTGTAAAGTATAAATTGTAAATACCATCCTTTTAAGAAAAACTACATTAAATTTGTTTAAAAATCCAATTTCACTTATTATTTTATCTTTCTAAGTTTTTGAGTGTCATTTCTGGAGTAAGTTCTTAAATCATATGAGTCTGTCTGTACCCAGGTACGTATTTCCTTTAGTTGAGTGAGCATTATTTGTTTTTATATGCTTCTCTTTCTTTAACTTAACCCCATTTAATCATTTTAGGCTTTCGAGCAGCGACGCAGGTCAGGTAGAAGCTACCATTCCTCACCTTAAAAATTGGGGACGATTCCTTGGCCTACAAACAAGGTATAGCACTTTATTTAATTTAATATTGGATCTACGGTTTTATTTTCCACTGCCATTTTGAGCGGCAAAATTCTTCACATTCTTTGCTTCCTACTTGTGTCTTCTTTTTCCCCCAATATAAACAGGTAGAGTTTAGTTTAACTGCTGCTCTGCTTAGCTTTTCATCATAATTTCATCTCTTGTGTTGAACTTTTTATTTGCAAGCGCCTTAAAAGCTTCATGAACTTCAATCCAGCTAGACCAGTAGTTACAGGTTTGCACCTACCAACAGCCCGCAAATCCACCTTCTAATACACCACCCCAGTCTACACCTAACACACCTCCATCGCAAGCTAATTTAGTGAATACAGTCAATATTGACAATGACACCCTGAAAGCGTTAATTGCGCAAAATGCAGACATGTTTAAAGTAATGACAGATTTTATGCAAACTTTTGCCTTGTCCCAAACTCCTAAGCTTATACCACCTGGTAAATATAGAGAGGAATCTGGAGAGACTCTTTCCCAGTTTCTTTCTCGTTTTGAAGATTATTGTAGAAAGAAATATCCGGGATCCTCTGATGGAATGGTTCCTTTGTTGGGAACTCATCTGGAGGGTACCACCTATGAGGTTTATAGAGTTATTTCAAGGAATACAACTGATTATAGTGACATGAAAATTCAACTGTTACAATGGTTCAAGGAGGAATTGACTAAAGAAGAGAAATTGGAAACTGATAAATTTTCGGATGCAAAGTTGAAAGATGGAGAAAGTATTCCTGTGTTTGCAATACGTCTGATTGGCTTGGCACAACGTGCATTTCCAGGATCAGATGTGAGAAAAATGCCATTGGTTAGGAGAAAATTTCTCAGTAGTCTGCCAGTAAAAGTGCAACAGCAAGTTGAGACTACTTTTAGTACCATTGAAAATACTTTGGGTATACAGATCCCATGGGAGCGCCTTGTAGCGATAGTAGACACTAATTATGATCCCCCTAAGAAAGCAGAAGGTAAAAGTGTCCCTGACATAGTGGATTTGACTGATGAGGCAATGATCGGTGCTGTATCTGCAGTACCCCAATCTATTTCATGTTGTTGTCATTTACAAAAGCCCTCATCAGCATCAGACAATCAAAAGCAGAGGGAAGTAAATACACAGGAGAGTTCTTCTCATCAGTGTCCAAAATCTAGTCCACAGAGAAGTTTTCAATCAAGGACCTTTATATCAAATTTTGATAAAAATAGAGGGTCCAACAATGGACAAAGTGCAAATGTTAGCTGTCGCTTTTGCAAGAAAAAGGGGCACCTCATGAGTCAATGTCGAGCAAGACCATTTTGTCAGTATTGTGGTAAAAGGGGACATGTTTTTAATGATTGTTATGAGGCCCAAGGAAAGTGTCTTCGTTGTAAAGAAATTGGACATTTAGTCTCAAACTGTCCTGAGAAAAATGGGACCCAGTTGAGTTGTCCTTATTGTAAGAGTAATCATCTAGGAAAGGACTGCCCTTCAAAACCGGGAAACTAGCTGGCTCTGTTGTGGAAGACCTCACAACAGAGCCCCAAGAAATTAGGGAATGCCAACATCATATTGAGGATGAGAAACTTTCTGGAGAGTCACAGGAAGTTTTGCCGGAACCTTGTGAGACTACTTCTAGACCGCTAAAGGTTCCTGAAAAGAAAATCTCTATTCCAAAATTTGGATCACTCGTTAATGGTGAAGAAAAAGCACCTAATCAGATTCCACCTCAGGAAGATGACCAAAATATTATTGCACTCAGGTTATTGAGGCCTGCAGAAGATACATTGATTATAAAAGTTTGTGTAATTGATCAACCTAATTTAGGAAATCTTACAGCGTTTGTAGATACAGGTGCAGGTGTTAGAAAAAAGAAAGTACATTCTAACAGAAACTATATATAAAGGGATAGAAGGTATAGGGAGAGTGCGTTTTCCTGTATTGGGAGAAGTGCAGATTGCCCTGACTTTATCACCAGATTATACCATGAAACCTGCAAAATTCGTTGTGATTCATGATGAAGTTACTGACTATGACGTAGTGCTGGGATATGACATCTTGGAGAGTGAGCACTTGTTACCTGATCCTCGTGAAAAAGAGCTAGTAAGCAGAAATGGAAATTATGTTGTCAGTTGCAAGAGACATTAGAATTCTATCACCTGAAATATTCTCTTGCTTTTTGACAAAAGATATAAAGATACCTCCCAAATCATGTTCTGTTGTGGAGATTGAAGTGGATAACTTGGAAACTGACCAAGGAACTATCATGTTTGTAAATCCAAAAGAAACCCTAGTCGTCCGAATGGACCCTGCAATTCTTCATGTCCAAAATAACCGTGCTGTGTTAATGATGGTGAATGAAAGTGACACAGTTAGAAAGATGAAAAAGGGCCAAATTATAGGTGAGGCAGAAGAATTGGAAAAAGATAATCCATCCATTCATATGGTGGAATTGTCAGAAGTGGCCACCACTGATACAATTGGTTGGACACCTGGTGGACTGATTGACGAATTTCGTCTTAAAGAAGCCAATATTTCTCAAAGTGAGCAAAAACAAGTTTTAGAACTCTTACAGAAATATCCTACAGTCCTCAGTACGGGCGATTCTGACGTGGGGTGTACTTCTGTCATTAAACACAAAATAGAAACCACTACCGAAGCCCCAGTACAGGTACCTGTTAGACGACTCCAAGGACCTGTGTTGGCAGAGATTGAAGAAAATTGTCAAAAATTGGAAGCTGAAGGCATAATACGAAAAAGTCATTCACCATATTCTGCCCCTGTGGTACCAATTAGAAAAGGAGATGGAACTATTCGCTTATGTATCGATTATAGGGAATTAAATAAAATAACTAAGGGCGATAGCTTTCCTATTCCCAATTTAATCGATATGTTGTTTAGTTTGCAGGGAATGACCTATTTTTCAACAATCGATTTAGTTAAAGGCTACTACCAGGTAGAAATGGATGAGAACAGCATAGAGAAAACGGCTTTTACCACTCCCTTGTCCCATTGGGAATTTTTAAGAATGCCCTTTGGAGTGAAGAACGGACCCGCAACTTTCCAGCGAGGAATGCGGTTGGCTTTATCTCACATCCCATGGACCGAGGTGATGGTCTACCTTGATGATGTTCTCATCATGAGCAAAACTTTTGCACAACACTTGATCTCCTTGGAAAAGGTTTTAAAGGCATTCCAAAGTACTGGTTTCAAAGTTAAGCCAAGCAAAACGTATCTACTGCGAAAGGAAGTTCAGTACCTAGGGCATAGAGTGTCGGAAAAAGGAATGATGCCTCTGGCGAAAAATTTACAAGGGATTCAAGATTTTCCAGCCCCTACAACAATTAGAAAACTCCGTCAGTTTCTGGGTATGATGAATTTTTATCGCCGGCACATACCCAGATGTTCTGAAATAGCTAAACCATTATTTGACCTCTTGGGAAAGAAGACCATTACCTGGACAAGCGCATGTCAAAAGGCTTTTGAAGAACTAAAGCAGCATTTGATCGAGCCTCAAATTTTGACCTATCCTGATCGATCAGAAAATGCTAAGCCCCTCTTATTATATGTAGATGCTTCCGATATAGGAGTAGGAGCCTGTTTAGCCCAACAACAAGATGGTGACGAAAAACCCATCGCTTTTATCTCTACAACTTTTTCTCGGGCCGAAAGGAATTATAGCACAACAGAGAAAGAAGTTGCTGCGATAAGATGGGCAGTAAAGTCTTTAAAACCATTTCTGTATGGAATTAAAGTACATATTCATACAGATCATAAACCCCTCTTGTATCTGAATAACATGCCCTTAGTAAATCAAAGGGTTGCCCGAACGTTAGAAGAATTGAACGACATCGAATATGAACTTCATTATATCCCTGGTAAGCAAAATATTATAGCTGATGCCCTTTCTCGATCTCAAGAGGGCCAGTTAACAGAATCTTTAGAAAGAATTCAAAAAGTAGAGATACCACCCGGATTTACAGAAGTTAAAATGCCAGGAGGTGGCGATTCTCTTTTCCAATGTTTAGCAGTATGGATGAATGGTTCACAAGATAATCACCAACAAATTCGGGAACTTGTAATACAAGAGTTAATAGAAAATAGAGAAAATATGGATTGCCTTGTGGGAAGAATAATAGAAGTGTTTTAAAACAATTACAACTTCAAAAGTACTCAGGCCAATTACCGATGACACAAGCTATTGAAGCATTTGCTTCTTTGTATAAGACAAAAATTTTAGTGTATTATGGAAAAGGTGAACCACTCCGCTATGGCTCCTCTGAGGCTGAAAAAGAATGTTTCTTGTTGTGCCTGGGAGGTTTTCATTATAACCTATTAGTGAGAACGGGACCGAGTCCAGAAAAGATAGTAGATGTTAAAGAAGTTCGAGAAATAAATGAAGTAAACAATTTTGTGGAATATGATCTGTTGAATGAAAGTCTGGAGGAAATTAAAGAATTAGAGCTGACACCCCAGGTTGATACTGGTGGGGAGGTTGGTGTCATGATAAAGTTTTTCCATCTTAGTGTATGTGAAATTGACAATAATCATCTAGAGGAGTTTGACTTCAACAGTGATGAAGTACGACTGTATCAAAAGCAAGATCCCTTGATTCGATCCTTGTATCGTGCCGTTAAATTTAATCGACAATTTCTAAGAGAGCTGAAACCGTTAAATAGATTCAAGAGAGAGATATTTATTCTGGAAGGAGTTTTGTATAAATATAACAAAAAGTACCAACCTACATATATTTTGCCTTTTGAAATAATTACTGATGTGGCTATTTTAGCTCATGCAAATTTTGCACACATTGGAAGAAATAAATTAATTGAACTCATAACCCGTTATGCTTGGCATCCAAAAATTTATAAGATTTGTTATGATATTGCTGTATCTTGTTACAAATGCCAGAGTTCAAAAGGGTCAAATATAATACACGTACCTCCCACTTTGAAAATTGATACCAGTTGCCCATTCGAGTTGGTAGCTGTAGATTTACTCCAATTTCCTTTATCTTCTTTAGGTAATAAATATGCATTTATAATGGTTGATCATTTCTCAAAATGGACCATAGCAGTGCCAATTAAAAATAAACAATCAAAGACCATAGCTAATGCATTTCAACGACATATGCTTCCTGTTCTCCCAAAAATACCTCAACGGTTATTATCAGACAATGGAAGAGAATTCATTGGCCCTGAGTTTGAGACTGTGATGCAGGAAAATAACATAAAGCATATTCTTACGACTCCCTATTCTCCCTCATCTAATGGTGCGGTGGAGAGAATAAATCGAACCATTAGCCAGTACCTCAGGATGTCCCTAGAGGATCCCCGAAAATGGGATATAGAACTATCTAATGTGGTTTTAATATATAACCATACGCAACATGCTCAAACTCAATTAACCCCATGTGAAAATATACTGAAAAGGGCACATGAAACCCATGTGGGATTGCAGTGTCCCCGAAACCGGCAAACATGGAAGAGAGGACATGACAATTATAAATCGTATGAACTTCATCAGATGGTAGGGTTAAAAATTCATCACCCTGGGGACTTGGTAAATAATAAATTTAAGCCTCGATATGCCGGCCCATTTGAAATTATAAAAATCAATCCCAATCAAGTAACTTATATCATTTCATCACCCTTGGAAGATCGTCAATATAGGGTACACCATCGTCAATTACGAAAATGGCAATTGCCACCTGAATATCTTAAAAATAATAAATTATTCCAACAAAAAGGATTGGATAAACCCCAAACCTGGGATGTACCTGAGGCAACACTGGTTGCAGAGAAGGAATTACCCATGATAATACCGACTGAGAATGAAGAACCTCAAAGACAGTATGAAACGGAGAAATCCGATGAGGAAGAGGAAGATGATGATGACTTCTTTGAGGGTTTCCATCTTACAGAGGAAGATAAACTCAAAACTTTACAACAAATTGAATTATTGAAAAATATTCAAGAAAATGTTACAAATGTCTTATATCCGGATTGTCCGGTACCTTTGGAAACTTTCCAGACAAACCAAACAAGTTCGGTAACAGAGAGAGCAGAGAGTAGTCTTCAAGTGAGTGAGGAGGAAAATGCTTTTCATTCTTCAGCTGAAGAAAGTGTCCTTGCTCAACCTCAAGGAACTCTCTCTGAATTTTTGCATGAACATTTGATTCGAAGTCGAACTGCTTTGAGATTACGTGCTCAGCCATTCCTAGAAAGTCAATCATCACCTGGAGAGAATTCTGAAAGCTTGGACAGCTCTGTGGAGGCTATTAGGAGAAGACTTACATTGTCTTCCACAACTACAGTGGGATCTCCAGACTCTCCAGAGAGTGTACAATCTAGTAGAGAAGTAGAAATAGAAAGAATTTCAGAATCTGATTTTTCTGGTTTTTCAGTGGATGATGCAAATGATGTGGAACCTATTCCTGATAAGCCAATGACTCGATCACGTGGAAAATGTTTAGAGCTTCCAAATGTACAACAATATATATTGGAAAGAAAACAAAATTCTACAAGAAAGACTATATGAAATATAAAATTTATATCATCCGGAGAATTAGGAAATCATTCATCTTCATCTTCGAAGAAATATAAATTTCAAAGAAAGATGTTTTTGTGATAGTTGTTAATTGAGGCTAAACATAGTTAAGTTCAGAAATATAATGTCTTCATCTCATAATGAGGTTATTTGAGGAAGTTCCTCTGAATGGTTTAAAAATTTGGATTCAGAAGAGAATTGCTATTTGAAAAAAAAACAACTGTAACTGCTATTCCGTTGTTTGGCAACAACGGGTGGGGAGGAATGAGAAGGTTTCACCTTTTCCCTTTTTCTAATTTGCAGTTGTAGAATAGAAAGTTAATTACGTCGAGTTTACAACTTAATAATTCAAGTGACTGCCACAAAGGGCAAAAGAACATCTCCATTAAGTGACTGCCCCAAATGGCAAAGGAACATTTCAATTATAATTATCCTTGAATTTGGAAGAGGTGTGACTTCTCATCTCTCCCTGCCCCTTATCAAAGGTTAGTTTATTTGAGATCTTTGCATTGCAACTTTTGTAACACCAGCATTTTTATAATTTCTATAAATTCACTCGCTTTTGCATTTTTGTGCACTAACCATGCTTCTTTTTTGCCGCCTGCATGAGCATGGATATGTATATGTATATATACATATAGATGCACATGTGGATGGTCACAGTCAGAGAATGATAATTTATCATTTTTTAGGGAACGAGTGTAGGAGCCCTTACATTCAACATTCAACTGGTAAATGAACTGATGCAGGAGCCCTTGCATCTACATTGAATACCATCAAACAACCATTTAAATATCATTCTTCATCGCCTGACAACTCTTGTTGTGTTACCAGTCCAAGGTGGGAAGTCTTCTACCTTAGTGCTTAATAGTTAACCAAACAATAAAAGTTAATAATAAAAAAAAACAATAATAATATAAAGGTGATTATTTAAATTATTAAAAGACATAAACCACCACTAAATATTTTAAACTTAATTTCTTGGATCAGGCTAAGGCCCAATCACCAAAAAGTGACAATTAAAGAACTTATCTGTTCTATAGATTGAGAAATATATAATATATAATAAAATTATATTTTCCGAAATGCTTAGTTAGATTTAGGTTAAAATTAATTAATAGTGTGTTTGAATAAAATAAAGCTGTGTAAAAGGCGTGTGTGATGGAATGAATGTGAGAGTGGTAAGTTCTAATGTGTAAAGTATAAATTGTAAATACCATCCTTTTAAGAAAAACTGCATTAAATTTGTTTAAAAATAGAATCTCACTTATTATTTTATCTTTCTAAGTTTTTGAGTGTCATATCTGGTGTAAGTTCTTAAGTCCTTAAATCATATGAGTTTGTCTGTACCCAGGTACGTATTTCCTTTAGTTGTGTTGGCATTACATGTTATTATACGTTTTGCCTACTTTAACTTAACCCCATCTAATAATCATTTTAGGCTTTCGAGCAGCGACGCAGGTCAGGTAGAAGCTACCATTCCTCACCTTAAAAATTGGGGACGGTTCCTTGGCCTACAAACAAGGTAGGCATCTTTATTTAATTTAAATTACTGATCTACGGTTTTTCTTTCCACTGCCATTATAATTCTTTAAATTTTCATCCTTTTGCTTCTACTTGTGTCTTTTCCCCCAATATAAATTGGTAGCAGAGCGTAGTTTAACTATAATATATATATATATATTAATATATATATAATATATATATATATATATATATATATATAGTATATATATAATATCTATAATGTATCATATATATATATATTATATATTATATATATTATATATATATATATATATATATATAATAAAATTAATTTTATATATTATTTATTTTTATTAAATATATATATATATATATATAATCGGTATATATACTATATATATATATATATATATATATATATAATATTCTATATATATAATATATATAAATATATAATATATATTATATATAATATATAGTATATATATATATATATATATAATATATAATATATATATATAGTATATATATATATATATAAATATATTATATAATATATATATATATATATATATATATATATATATATATCTTTATATATATAATATATATATATATAATATATATATATTAAATATTATTCTAATGGAAACTATGATGTGATAATAGGATATTAAAGCAGGATAACGAAAAAGATAAATAAAACCTGGGGATTTTAAGTTAGGTCTTGGCATTTATGTTTTGTTGAAGAATCACCAATGGACTGGCCCAAATAGTAGTGGATCGAAATAGTCTACATAATCAAACGGTCGAAACTCTATTAAAAAATTTCAAGGGTCCTAAACGTCAACACATATTTTTTCTGCAAGATTTTCTCAAAAGGTGTCGAAATCGTCGACACTAAATTGTATAGATCGAAATGATCGACAGCGTTTCAATCAACTTTTTTATAGCGCTAATAAAAGAAGCAGGACATAATTGTCGACAGGGTAAAATGGTCGGCGCCATAGTGTCAATAGCCACAAAAAGTTGTCGACCCACATGCTGTCGACCAATCTGTCTACAATTTTGACTTTTTAAAAAAATGTGTCCGACAATTTTGACAGTAAATTTTTTTTACTATATCGATTAATCGATATATTACTATCGATATATCATATTGAACATATTTTTTTTTTTTTTTAAACTAAAATGAATACCCCAAGGTATACCTGCCCCGATGGCAAAAGTCGGGTCTCTCGTGCTTCTCGGGGACTACGGGTAGGACTAATTCCCCCCCTCCGGGGAGGTCTCCGGAACCCCGCTCTTGTTTTGGGTGTCGCGGGTGGTTCCTCGCCCCTCCCTCGGTATGAAATCGTCCCCTCCATTCTGTTTCCCGCGTGCGGCTCGAGCACCCATTTTGCCGGTATATATTATTAATAATATGATATATAATATTATATATATATTATATATATATATACTATATATATATAATATATATATATTATATATATATATATATAATATATATAATATATATATATTATATATATATATATGGTAGAGAAAGTGTCCGCATAAGAGTAACTACATATATAAATATAAGTCTACTGTGACGTTTTTGACGACTCTGAAAAATTTTATTTAATATTTATAATCGATCGATTAATTATCGATATTTATATCGATATTATTTAATCGATTATTTAATGTGTCGACGATTTGGACACATTATGAGAAAATGTTGTCGACCCAAATGCTGTCGACCAAAATCCTGTCGACCAAAATGATGTCGACGTTTTTGACACCTTCTGAAAATTCTGAAATTTGCGTGTCGACCATTTTCCCTGTCGAGAATTATGTATAGTTCCCCTAAAAAATTTTAAAATCGTTATTTCAATTCACGTCGTTATTAATTTAAAATTAATATCTTTTTAAATTTTTAAAGTTATTATATCGATTCAATTTTAATTTACTATCCAACATTGCTTCATACGGAATAGACGCTCAAAATATAATTTTTTGTATATACATTAAATTTTTTAATTTCGATTCGCATACGCTTTGCGGACCTACAACAGTTCTGAGATTACACCCATATTCAGTTACCTATAAAAATATTCAATTACACATATTTTCATACACACACAAATACTTTTCAGAACTGCAAATGTTTTGAAATTACTTACACACATTTTCACATACACTTTTCGTACCTACAAAACTTACCAGGAATAAGCAAAAAGTATAGCAAGAGAAAATGTTTGTAATTTACAGATATATTTCTTACTTTTAAAAAGTAGCAAAGCCTGTAGTAAAATTTTAATTCTGTATTAAGAAGGTTATGAATATCAGCTATTACATAATTTCCCAAATAAGGTATGAATTACAATTCACATAAAATTTTTATACACTTTTACAGGTGCTCGCCACGAACTACAACAGCTGTTGCAGATATAAAACCAAGGTTCAAAGGATTGGTGTCATGCATCGTAGAACAAGAATGAACGGGTACAGGGTTACTGATGAATAAACAAGTATTTATGCGTCCTGAATCCCAAAAGTGTAATATATATTATATATTATATAATATCTATATATATATATTAATAATATATATATTATATATTATATAATATATATATTATATATACTATATATATTATATAATATATATATATATATATATATATATATATATAAATTATACATTCTATATATATATTATATATATATATATATGATTGGGCCGTAAAAATTTTAAATATTATTTTTGAGACATGTAATTCGTCTGAATGATGATTCAAAAAAAGTTATCAAAACTACACAAATAATAAAATTAAAAATTTGCAAGTTAAATGTTTATTCAATTATATCAAATTTTTGGTAAAACTTTATCATTATGAAATATTTTTAAATTATCTTTTTATATTTGTTTATAACTTTAAAATTTGGCGGTAACTAATCAATATATAATAATATTTCTATTGCAAAAAAAAGATGTTTGGTAAAAAACTTTTTATGAAAACCATTTTTGGATAACTTAGTTAATATATAGTTTAAAAATTTAAGGTAATAAATTTTTGATTAAAATTTCTTAAAACTTTAACGTAATCAAAATTCCAAGACCTAACTTTACATAACCTCTCCTTAATTTTCTTCCCCTGAAATCTTCACATACATTTGTTTCTGTCCCTTTGATAAATAATAAGACGGCAAGAAACATCCGTTTCTTTCTCAGTACAAATATTGATCACAATTTATGTTATGGAATGTATGATCGGAAATCGATCCATGGCACCTCGTTTGTTTGACATCAAATAAACTTACCTATTACCTAATAAAATACTTTTTTTTTATTCAGTTGCTTATTAAGTAATTAATATTTAAAATTCTACAAAAAAATATTCTATTCTCTTATGTTAATATTAATTAAATATTTTATTTTAATAATATTTATTTTTAATCGTAAATAATTTAAGAAAAATTATGGTATCTTTAATTTTTAAAGCTTGTTAAATGAGGACATTAAAAAGACAATTTCAATCAGTTTTACTATATAATTTATAAGATAAAAAACTAGTTATATTTTTCTAACTTTTAATAGCCAAAAATAATTAAGCATATTGTCCCTTAAACTGCATTATTATTATTATTATTATTATTATTATTATTATTATTATTATTATTATTATTATTATTATTATTATTATTATTATTATTATTATTATTATTATTATTATTATTATTATTATTATTATTATTATTATTATAAATCGCTTATCGCATTAATCAAATAATTTAACATGTTATTATAATCAATAATCGTAATAAAATTGTAATATTAAAACCCAATATTTATATGAAATAAACTGTTATATTATTTTTTTTTTATAATAATATGAATTAACTTTGATTTGAAGAAAATGTGATACTGGAGATTGTGGAAACTATATATATATATATATAATATATATAGATATATATTTTTATATATATAAATATATTATATATATATTTATATATTCTTTTATATGTTTCTAGATCCCTATGTATATATGATGATATATATATATATATATATATTATCATATATATATATCTACATACATACTACATACATACATACATATTCATACATACATACATATATAATATATATATATATTATATAATATATACTGATATATAATATATATATATATTATATATATATATATAATATATATATATATATATAATATAATATATATATATATATATATAATATATATATAATATATTATTATAATATATATATATATATATAATATAATATATATATATATATATATATATATATATATATTATATATATTATATATATATATCGTACACATAATAGATAAAAATATATATATATTTTACATATATATGATATAAGAAAAATAATTTATATCAATTTTCAAAATATATATATATATCAATGGTTGCGGAAGCGTGTAATTTTTAATGCCGGTCCAAATTCGGCTTTCATTATCTATTTAAAATACCCAAGTGAGGCTCCACCATTTTAAAGTTTCCCGAATTCTGCTGCAAAATTCGGATCATATATTTGAATGTATAAACTTTTTTTACCTGTCTCCTGCTCTATTATTATATTAAAGATTTTTTCTTTAAGTTTTGACTTCACATGTTCTTATTTATTTCAAAATCGGTAGAAAAAGAAAATAAATTTTAATATCAATTTCATAGTTCTTTATTTGTAAATGTAAGAATCATAAGCATTACAAATACAGATTATTAATTTTTTCTAATACCCGAAATTTTTTTTTTTTTTCAATTCTTGTTTATTTTTAATTATTACTTTTAATTAAGCAATTATCTTCTACAAGAAAGATTTCATTAAAATAATTTAATAGTGTTTATTTATATCTATTTGTCACAGTTGGAAATATACCATCTCTGCTGGAATAGTTAAGGGGAGACTTTAGTCCTTGACCCCCTACTTTTTTGAAGTCAAATCAAAATTCACATTTTTTTTTTTTTTACTAGATTATAAAAAACTCTCTGAACACTGGTGTATTATTTTTTTTAATTCTAAACCTGGTTTTTTTTTAGTATACTGAAATTTCTTTAGAGAGGTGTGAACTAAAAAATTTTCAAATCTAGACAAAAATTGTAATTCCCCAGGTTGGTTATGTTAAAAAATAAGTTTTAATTTATAATTATAGAAAATCTTCTATTTCCTTTTCATGTTCTCAACCTCCCACCCATTCTTCGGATTTTACTCAGTCAAATATATGGGAATCGAAGCCGGAGCCGGAGCCGCAGCCGGAGCCGGAAAGCTGGTGCTGGTGCCGGTGCCGGAGCCGGAGCCAGATCCGTCCTGGGTATAAATATTTTTCAAGAAATAATTTTTTAGATGAAAAAATTTATTGCCAGCAAAAACCGTACTAAACAATTTCAAGAAATAGGTGCAGAATCTGTCGGATCCGGAGCGGAGTCGAAGCCAGAGTCGGGGAGCCGGAGCCGGAAGCCGGAGCCGGAGCGGACCAGAGTATGAAATTTTTTCAAAAAATATTTTTTTAGGTTTAAAAATTTATTGCCAGAAGAAGCGTGCTAAAGCAGTTAAAATAGTGCACAAACCTTAGTCGGATCCGGAGCTGCGGCTCTCCTCCAGGAGACGATACGGTCGGATCCGGAGCCGAATCCTGCGTATGAATTTTTTCGGGAAATATTCTTTTCGGGTGAACAATTTATTGTCAGAAGACGGCCGAACAATTTTCAAATAGTGAAGAAACTTTAGCCGATCGGAAGCCGAAGCGAAGCCGAAGTCAGAGCCAGATCCGGGATCCGGATCCTGGTTATGAATTTTCTTAGAAAATATTTTTGTAGGTGAAAAATTTTATTCAAGAAGACCGTTGCTGAGCAATTTTCAAATAGTGCAGAAAATTTAGTCGGATCCGGAGCCGTATCCGTAACCAGATCCGGATGATCCTGGGTATGAAATTTTTCGGGAAATATTTTTTGGTGAAAAATTTATTGTCAGACGACGGGCCGAACAATTTTCAAATAGTGCACAAACCTTAGTCGGATCCGG